>JAQGAS010000817.1:0-33169 GCA_034686365.1 Pachymerium ferrugineum | reverse complement strand
CCATAGCATTTTTATGTAACACATTTACCGAAATAAATTTGGTGGCCAACTTCTCAATTGTATAGCTGCAGTATTTGGCATCGTCGAATCACTTTTCCGCATCTCGAGCAGGTACTCAACGAAATCTTCACTACACATTAGTGAACACGAGTACTTTAAAGCAAACACAGTAAAGAAAATACAACCTCCTGCTTCTTCACTCGTTTACCGCCGCCATTAAACATTTCTTATATGTAACCGGAACCGGAAATACACTAAAAAATACTCAAGTTACTTTAATGACTCCACTTATGCAAGAAAATTTAAAATGCACATATTAAAGTTACAACTCAATAGGAAATGACCCTTACATTTAGATTTTGAAGAATTATTCTTCATCACCCCACCTCTAATACAATGGTACATACATACTTTTTCCGCTGTAGTGGTCTGTACATAATAAATATATAACTACAATTTAAAAATTTGTGATTAGTTCATCATATTCTATTAATTTTAAAGCCAATGATATTAATTATGTGAAAATTATGGTAATAAGTGTAATTTAACAATATGGGCCAGAGACCGCGAACTGGAAAATGAAGTATATCCTACCCCAACCTAAAATCATTAATTACACAATTCAGCCTAAATAAAAGAGGAGAAAGGAAAGAGAAAACTGCGCAAAAACTTCAGTGTGTTTTTGTAGTAGAAATTGAACAATACTTTTTTGCATATAACTCACAAAATACTCAACGTAGAGCTCGAAAATTGTGTGCAATCGAATTTTCATTAAAAACTACACCAGAATTCATTGAAAAATAGACATTTCAAATTTTGGAAAAAATCGATGGACTAGAAGAAGAAGAAGAAAAATAAGGCTTAACGCCGCCACTAACTAACATAACCCCTTTGGATTTTTGTAGTAAACGTTGGAATTTCGTTTGGGTAATAAACCTTTTAAAACCACAATTATCTTTTTAAAAAGAGGTTTGATTTTGTTAAATAACATGTCTTGAACTTTTCAGTTCAAATACTGTACAGTATTATTGAACTCATTTTTAACACCAGACGGCGACACCACACATTGACTGAAATGGCCGCTACATTTGGACGCGCGTTATCAGGGAGCAAATTATTGAAACACTCATCTAAGTTATTCTCATCAAATATTTTCCAAAATGAAAACGAATTACCCTTTCATTTAACAAAACAAACTCGGACACAAAAACTAAGAAAAAACGATCAGTTAGGACAACTATTAACTCAACCAAAATTCTACTCACCGAATGAATGGGACGAAATCAAATACAAAGCAATCAACGAATCAAATGTAGGCGAAATCGGTTTCAGTAGCTACATCATGAAAATCTGTTTAAATCAAAAAAATTTCCAAACTGCCAATTCATTAATTAAATACCTGGAGTATAAAAACGAGGAACCAAACTTCCAAACACTAGCCACATTTCTTCGTTTATCTTCCTCTTGTCACGAAGAAGCGGGCGATGAAATCGTATTGAAAACGTACGAGAAAATAAAAACTCTCGACAAACTTGTAGCTTCAATTATGTTGCCATGCGCCGAAGCGCTCGCTAAAACGAGCAAATGGCAAGAAATTTTAGATTTGATAAAAACGTACGAAAATGTTGGTAGACCACCTACTAATATCTACAATAGTTTAATAGAATGTGCCTTCAGAAATGGACAGTTGCAATTGGCTTTCTCCTTCTTAGACAAATTGAAAAATCAAAACCGAATCGCTTCCAATGACGTCATTAACGAATGGATAAAAATTTGTCTACAAGAAGAAAATGATAATATTAATAAGTTAATTAAATATTTGCAAGAGGCCAAAATATTTTTACCATTTTATCTAACCGATCGAATCAAGGAATATTTCGATAAGTAAAAAAAAAAATGTTCCTTTCTCGAGTGCTTCGTTCATTTAATTGACCATTTCATTTCATTCTTCAGGAAAAATTTGTATCGAGGCAAATTCGTTGAAATCGCAGCAGAGTAAGAAACACTTGAAGAAAAATGAAATAAAAAATGATTAATATTGATTTTTTTTTTTTAGTGGTTACTGCCCGCACTGTAAATCTCATTTGCAAGACGTCAAATTAAGCGAACTTGAATTTAAATTACTTCAAAACAAATTACTTCAATTAATAACTAGTAGTGAAAATAAATTATTTAAATACCAATCTGAATGCGAATGGGAAAAATTTGTCAATTTTATATCTCAAAGTAATGGAGGATTTGATGTCATCATCGATGCAACGAATATTATTTTCTATATGCAACGTAAAAAACTTAAAGCGAAAAACATATTTAAACACGTAAATAACGTTTCGTTTCTACCAAGGCACAATCTAATATACATTTTCAGGTTTCCAATCTTGTGACTCACCTATCAGAGAAAGAAGGAAAGAAAATTCTTATTATTGGCAAGTCGCAGCTGAAAACTTGGTCAGATGATTTCGATGAATTAAATAAAAAATGCAGTTTATTCCTAACGGGAAATTTGTAAGTTAGCATCACCAAAAATTCAATTTTTAATAATTTACTTGACCTTCTTAGGTGCAAGGATGATGTTTTCTTAATGTACGCAGCTATGATGAGTGGTGCATCTGCGTTGGTAGTGTCCCGAGACCTATTCAGAAATTATTCCTATGTTTTAGCAAATGATTCCTCATCCGAATATTTCCGTATATGGAAATGTAATAATCAAATTGACTATGAGTTTGAATTTGACGATCGAGGAATTCGATTACTAGTAATTTTACGAAAAATATTAACTAAAGAGAAACTACAATTTTCTTTTCACTTTTAGTCCAATAATGTGTTCAATCCATTCGTTCAAAGCAACGAATTTTCTATTCATTTACCGCATCGTGGTCAACTAGAAGTGAAGACTGATATTATTAAAAAAATGTCCAAACATTGGTTATGTCTTTGCATGAATAAATAACGGCGTTTTTTTTTATTTCAAATTGATATAAAAACAAAGCTGAAATAAATGAACAATTATTGATGTTTGACTTGAGTTCGTTTTAAAACGAAAACAACTCCACTCAAGCCACCAATGTTCACGTCCGTTTGCCTCGTCACTTTCCAGTAATCAGCCTTCAATTTCAATGTCTAGATAATAAAAATAAAAACATTCTTCATTAAATAATTCATATTTTGTAAAATTATTACCTTATAAATAGGATTTCGATCAGCAGTGAGTATCACAGCTCGGCCGCAATTGACTTTCACAACTCGAGCAAATTCGTCCACAATTTTTGGATATAAAATTTGATTCTGCCGTTTATTACCAACTCTAATAAAAGAAAAATAATAATAATTTCTAATATTATAAAAATGATGCGCATAAATATACGCACTTCTTTCCAAATGGCTGCAAAAAAAACAAAAAATTCAAAATTAATTAACCAAAAAAAATAAATTGAAAAGCAAAATATTCACCAAGTCAGTGACGATTACATCAATACTATCAGTCGGTATTGGTAAAGAAGTTGCATCCCACTTAAATACATCAACTGCCATACTTTTTCTAAATATCAAAATATTATAAATCATAACCTCAAAGTAAAAAAATGCTAAACCCGTCACTTACCCATTTTTCTTTTCGATCGCTTCAATATTTTGTTTGGTCAGACTGCAAGCTATATCGTGAATATCACCACAAATGTGATAAGTATTTGGCCACGAAATAATTTCCTCAATAACGATGGAACCAGAACCACAAACCGGATCACAAACGACGTCACCATCTCGAATAGAAGCCAACCTAAGATAGCAAAAATTAACTTTCTATTTAAAACTTGTAATAATAATACCTTAGCATGCAATGAGAGATAGTTGGTCGAAGCGTTGTTGGTCCAAAAAATTTTAAATTCCGTCGATGTAATGATTCTTTG
This sequence comes from Pachymerium ferrugineum, assembly GCA_034686365.1. Classification (NCBI taxonomy): domain Eukaryota; kingdom Metazoa; phylum Arthropoda; class Chilopoda; order Geophilomorpha; family Geophilidae; genus Pachymerium; species Pachymerium ferrugineum. Next base: position 29,264 of record JAQGAS010000817.1, on the reverse strand, counting down.
ACGAGAGCGAGACCAACGTATATAAAATTATCACAAATGTTTAACAAAATTTGCAAATTGAATTTTGTTAAATCAACTTTCCAGAAAAAAGTCTCGTTAACTAAAGCTCCCATAGCTTTAGATGCATCAGGCGATTGGAAATGATGTTTTTTACCAACTCGATTACAAGTTATACGAAAACTAAAAACATTTTCTTCAACTAATTCTTCTCTCTTGTTGATAATTTCTTCTAATGGCAGTTCAAAGTTGGTCATTATTTTCCACACTTTTACACCTTTTTCCCAGTTCATGTTAGGTACAATTTCTCTTATTTGTTGCAAACATTCTTCCTGTAAATAAAAAGAAAAAATTTTCATTAATAAAACAATTTTTATTTCTATCATTTCACTTTACTTTGGTTTCTTTAAATACGAGATCTGTAACTTCACCAATTAGGACGGCAACGTTGTCAATACATTTGAGACTCAGAACCTGTTGAGTACAATTTAATTAGAATTTGTAGCAATCTATTTAAAATTTGAGCAACTTACGTCTCGCACATTGTCAACTGCAATATCGAACACAATTCGGCCTCTTGATCTTATAACTTTTGTTTCAAATCGTTTGCTACATTCCTCCGCAGCTACTCCTTCAAACCCGGTGGTCACAGTTGCTTCTATCGTGCAAATATCAACATTTTCAGGGTTCAAACCCGGCAAACGAAACGGTTCTCCGGCCACCATGCTTGTTTTTAGTGTTCTGCGCCGTCATCAGATATCGCTTTTGAAGGTAAGGCCAATCGTAGTGCTCCTTTTCAATCACGTGATTGAGCCAGCGTCACCTGTTGGAAATTACTTAAAACTTTGTGTAAACACCGCGCACTAGAAAACTGTAAGTAAACCAAGAATTAACCAGAAATCCATTTCATTTCATTTTTTAAAAGGTTTTTTAAATATCTGGAATGGCCGCTTCCCCGATTGAATTGGAAATAAACAAAACGACAATCGCTAAAAGCACCCCGATTGACTGTCACCTTTTACCGTGTCAAATAAAAAACAGATGTACAACACCGGTCGACAAATTATTCCCAATTAATTCAAACGAAGAAACACCCAGTGTACTTGAAGCATGTAATAAAAAAACTCTATTTACTATTGGGCAATTTGCTACTGTTTACTCAATCTAAATATAAAAAAATTTACAGCTTTTAGAGGCCGTCAGTTAAAAGGAAAAGAAATGGAATTACCTAATGGCTTCACTGGTTTGTTTCTTTTTATATGTCAAGGAAATACCAATTAATCACACTCTTGTTACTATTTAGGTGTTATCTTGAGTCAGAGCTGTGACGAAGACGAAAATCCTGTTCTAAAAAACACTTGCAAAAAAATCACTTACTGGAACTGGGATAAAAATCCGACAGCGAACGACAGTTTCTTGAAAATGATGGACTGGATCAAAATTTCTAATGCTGTAATTTAATATTATTATTAGGAAACATTGTTAATACAAAGTGTAATTTCTTCTAGATTCACTCGGACGATTAATTCAACATTTTGCACCCGTTTTTTTTATTGTAGTGTAGTAATAACAAGTGAATACAATTAAATGATACTTTATACTACCGTTTGCATCTTGATTACACATCTCGCAAACAGCCAAAACACAAAATAAAAATGATTAAATTACTAAACATTTGTATTATTTTAATAAAATTAAAATATTAATTCATAAAAAGGAAAAAAAAATTCGTAAAAATAGCACGAGGTTATCTTGTCCTCTTTCCTAAATTTTTTTTTTTGCACTTTCAACAAACATTAATATAGCAAATAGTTATAATAATATTTGTCCTATACATCATTAAAATCCTTTACAATTTCTTCACGTTTTATCACGCGTAGTTGAAATATAAATTGATAAAAGGCTTCTTTTTATCATATATAAATTTTAGCAAATAATAAGGCACATATTTTATGAACCCAAAAGACAAATTTTGTCAAAAATATAAAAAAAAATTGCAAATTTGCGATCAGATGAGTATTTTAAAAAAAGAAAGAAAAAAGAATTTTTCTATTTCAAACCCAACCACCCGTAAGCTTATGAAAGAGCTCTTCATTTAGAGTTTGGTTTTGATCTTTCGATCTCATCGATAAGAAAATGTAACCACCAATATACTCGTGAACAATTTTACAATCGGCAGTTAAAGAAGCAAAAATGACTTTTTCTTCCTCGAAATCAACAGTCATATGTTTCACTTCCCAGTTCACATTCCACGCTTTCATTGTATTATAACGCCACGTTTTCAAATGATCACCCGTGTTTATATCCATTCGCATGATGCGGTTAAACGCTATTCCTAATAACTCCTGAAGGAAAAAAAAAAAAAAAATTCATTAATCACCATTATGTCATTGAACCCATTTTGAAATACATAAAAAAAAGACTCTTTTTTACTTCTTTCTTAGAGCCAAGAAATTTGACGACGAAGAAAGTGACTCCATAATCGGGCAACGCTTGCCACGCTTTAATGAAACTCATCTTAGCTTCGATTAGATTCAGATCTTTGACATTGGCGTGCGCCTCCAGTATTCGTGTCTGCAACTAAAAATGAAAAAAAAAAATACAATTCAATTGCTTAGAAAAATAACAAAAGTTAATTCATGCGATTAATTGAATGAGAAATTAAAAAGATAAATTAGAGCATTCCTGGGTTGAATATAAAAAATTGGGATTTTGTTTCTTTTTGCTCTTTACCAGTTGTAGGGGATAAGGGCAACATGTGCAGGTGCACCCACACATCTGTAAAAGAAAAGATGGAAAGAAAAGAAATATGAAACCCAAGGAATGTTACTTTTTCTTAATAATTAACCCTTTTGAATTGTATAGACAAGTTTCGGCTAATCAAACTTTTTGTTTTTTAAAAAGTAAATTTGACCAGCGAATTCTTGCAATAATTGAATGTTTGGCGAACTTGACCTGTTTGCCGCGAAGTTTCTTTAAAAATCTTGGCGCAATATAATCATCAACTGGCAAATCCAACGAGTTTGGATTGATCGATGGCGCAGGCGCTGGATGTTGCATGGAGAGAAACTTTAAAATTGAATCAACTTCATTATCGTACGAACTGTCGGCCATGGTTTTGCCCTTTGACGCCAAACGACAGGCGGCCATCCAACGAGCGTATTGATTTTCCTAAATCATTAAAAATTAAAATATCACTCAAAACTTTCAAAATTCTTAAATCAATTACCGAATCACATCGAATAAGAATTTCAAACATTCCATCGTGTCCACCAGGAACTTCCAATTTAATTCCATATTTGCCTTGTGAAATATTAACATCGGGTGTCAATTCACACCCCCTCAAATCAATCCTATTAACTGGTGGTCCACTGCTGTTCTCCCTACTTTTATAGTAGGATAAAATCGTGTCACTAAATGTGAAAAAATACCTGCGGAATCCTTTAAAAGTGAACTTTTTAGGTCTGAAAATATTAACAAAAATCAATCAAATCAAACAACTAATATGAAACGAGAGAAATTATACTTCAGATAACGCAGGTAATCGGACAATTCAGGCACTTGGGTCAAATGGCCTGGATTCGTAGTAATATTAGAACCTTCGAGCGTCACTTGTAAATCCGTAAGTGCAGCATCGATGTCGTCATCTTGCGACATGTTCAAATAAGGTTGTGGCAACTGCGATTGAAGATTTACTTGCAACTAAATAAAATAAAATATTTTTAATAAAAAAAAATTCTTTTTTGTTACTATAATTTCAACCTGTAAAGCAGCAAACATCATCATCTCTTCTTCTGTACAATCAATTTCTTCGGACAATAAATTCCATTTGGCTTGCTCATAAATCTGATTAATTCTAGCAGCATCGTACTATAAACCCAATCAAAATAAATCAAACGAAATTATAAAAATTTATTTTTCTTCTTTTTACCTTAGGATTAAGATCATAAAATGAAAAGAATTTATATCTGAGAAGCAACGTATCAAATTCACGCACATCCTGTTCCATTAATGAAAGCGACGAATCCAACCACCTAGAAAATGAGAAAAAAGTTTTCACAAACATTTCATTGATTAAAAACAAACAAACAACGTCGGTCTTACATGCAATTCATACGTGCTTTCTCAACTAAATTCCTCGGCCTTACAATACCCGCTTTAGCATCGGGAGGTGGAGGACTCGGACTAATCGCTAAGGAGAAATCTCCACTTCCATTCATTCCATCGAAAGAATGCGAACCATTAAAACTTCCATTTCCGTAATAGGGGGAATAATTCGCTTTCCAAGTGCCCTGTTCAAATTAAACAAAATAATTGAAATGAAATGATAATTTGTATTTAAACAAAATTACCGTATTAACTGGTGAAATGGCCGGTGTTCCTGGAGTAATTGGGGTGTGTCCTCCTCCACCTCCTAATGATTTATCCAAACTATTATTCGATAAATTTAAATTGGTATTATTAGATGATGGTGGTGATGTCGCTGCGTGTTGAACTCTGTATCGATTGTACATATGAACTGGGGCTTTATAATTTCGTTTTAAATCTTCGGGTGTAAGTGGCCGACCGAACGACAATTCTTCCGCATGACGAAGTCCTTTTCATGAAGCAAAAACAAATTTTTATTTTGATTTATTAAAAAATTTTCTTCTAAAATTCTTTCTATACCTAAATCTTTGCACAAGTTAACGACGGAATTAAAAACTTTACAAGAAAAGTCAACTCGACAATCGACCGATCGTAAATCAGGAAGACGAACTCGTAAAGTTTTGTGCATCGGAGTGAAATGTAGTTGGGCGTCTGCTTGAACGCCGCATTGATCCAATGTACTGCGCGTGCGTAGTAACCACATGTTCTTGACGGGCCACCATAATGCGTGGTCGGACCAATCTACCGCCAAATCTAGCAAAATAGAAAAACCACTTTAATCATATTAAACAGGTGTCTTATATTACGTGTTTATATTACGTAACCTTATTGGGTGCCAAGTCGTTTGGACAACGTTTCTTATTTCACTTGGCACGCCATCAAAAACTTTCTACTTCCGGTCAAATTCCTCAACATTTGCAATACAAAAGAACCTTTTATGCGAAATAATAACTCGATTCGTCCGCAGGCGGCGCTATCCGATTAGTTACGGCATTTTTGGGTAAATAAAAGGACAAGAAATGTTTAAACAGGTGCGGGATGGTCGCGTAAAGGGTTAAAGAGTGAATCGAGTGCAATGAACCCATCGAGGAACCAAACCTTGGCCAAATTCCAAAGAAGAAAAAATTGTAAAAAAATCAAAAAATCGAGTAGGATAAGTGTGAAATTTGTTTTTTTTTTTTTTCTTTGGGAAAGGTCAAATCGATATAAAAAAGATTTCCTTCTTTTCATCTTTAAGTACAAACAAAATGATTAAATAAAATTCCGGGAACGTTTTTCAATTTCCTCCTACAAAATTTTGTTTTTTTTCAATCGGGGAAAATTATTTTGGTCAGCGCCGGGTGTTACATCACTCAACTTTCAGCTTTAAATTCGTCCTTGTGCCCTAAATACTAAAATAAAAAAACAAAAAAGGAGCAAATAAATAATTCAAATTTTAACGAAATCCTTTCGTGGAAAAGTTCAAAACCGGAAATTGGATCTGCAAACACCGAAAAAATTCCTCAACATCCTGTTAAACAGTGGAAATAAAATTTCAACACAAAAAATTTAATCCTTTCCTTTTAAGTTATTAAACTGACTTACCCACCACGTTCACACTCGTGTTCACATTTAACTACCTCGGAGAAGCAAAATTAATAAGGAAAGCTGTCAACAACATTGCTTTTAAGAACGGTTCACATTCATAGTTTAGGCAGAAGTAACAACCAATGCGCTTCTTCCGCGTTTACTTTTAACGTAAAGCCGGGTGTGAACGTTAACTTTGATAAAGTCATAATGGAAGAAAAGGAATCCTAAATAGGATGTGCAAACAAAAAACAGGTTTTTACCCTTCCTTCACATTCTTGATCATATTTGGTGACGAAAGAGGGCGAACGTGTCGATATTAACAAACCTCGTTTTAGGCCACAACCTCATTCCGCATTTTTAATGTCAAGGCTTCGCATTCTTCACTAACTAAACCAACATTTTTTTTTAAAATTTTATCAACACTAGAGGGCGAGTAATAAATTTTTTAAAAAAAATAAACAAAACCGGAAGTTGAATAGTTTTTCACAGGGAGGGAAAAGAAAGTTATTCTTAGTAAAATTCCAAGCAGCTTAGAATAGATTACTTGTACTCACCCAAACCTTCGGTCAATTTGAGCATTACTCCTCCGATGTGTAAATCTCCTTTGACACGAAGTGTTCGCTCAACTTGTAAATCAGTGACGAAAATGCGCAATTCCCAACTTCCATCGCCGACTAAATATCCGTCTGCGATCATTTTGTAAATTTTTTCAAATAAAACGAAAAGAGTCACAAAGTTTTTCTTGTTTATATTAGGGCGAACACATGTTTGTTTGAAGTAACCGCTGATCACTGCTAACAACGACTTCTCTCTCAGCCGCGGGTTTAAACACAGACCGGTGCCACTTTTTCCTTCTTATTCACCTAATTAATTCACTAAGATTAGAATCAATAGCGAGTCCTAAACACTCGACTTGACTCACTTTAGCTTGTCTCGGCCTTGATGTCTCTCTAAAGAGTGTAATGTAACAGGACCAAGTTGAGCGCGGCCACCTCTTCCCGTGACTCAGAAATCAATATGTCCGTAAAAGGAAGTGGTTCAGCTAACTCTCGGTCACGTGATATGACGTTACTGAGGAGGTCAACCAATCGTGATGAAGGAGACATCGGGCGTGGTGCCAGAGTTTGTTTAAACTATTTTGGTTGTGTTTTTTAAGCAAAGTTTTCATTCAATTCACCCAGAATATTGATTAGGCTAGTTTTAAGCGAAGGAATGTGATCTCATTTCTCTTGTTGCTACTTTTATGTCTTGCGGGATGTTTCATTTGGGGTTTGGTGATGAGCAGTGACGTCATCCGCGCCAAATTTAAATTTGTAGCGCTATTTAAATAAGAAAAAAATTAAAATTCGAGGAATACATTATACTTAAAAGCTTAGAAAAGAAAATAAGATAAAACATTAATGTTAAAATTTGAAAAAAAATGCCTGTTTGCCGTGACATTGCTACAATCGTAGCATTGCCGTGACCAGGATTCGAACCTGGGTTATTGCGGCCACAACGCAATGTACTAACCACTATACGATCACGGCTAATGGCACAGGCGAAATATAAGTTCCTAATGGCTGCATATAAAGCTGCAATGTTAGTATCTTATGTGGTAATTACTATTGGCATTTATTCAAAGGTTTAAAGTTAAATTTATGCATCCTGTAATGTAAAGAATACGAAAACATTTCGCATCTTGTGAGAGACATAATTTATTCATAACGCATTAATTAATTTTTCATTGAAAATTCGAATTTTCAGTCTCATTTATGATGACTATAAATCTTCGCGAAAAAGTATGAGTAATCACCTCATGTCAAGCGCAGCGCAAACTACAATAAGTTATAATTACGTGACAAATATCATTTTCGGGTTATTCGATGAGATACTGAAATTGAAAAACAAAATTTGTTACTATGGGGAATCAACCTGATAAACAAAGCTTCAAGTTACGTTGAATGACGTCAAAAAAAGGCCAATCAACTACGAAAAATGAAATAATTTTTATAAAAGGGGTTGATAAAATGCATGAAGCTGTTTTTGTCCTCGCCAACTTCCTGTCTTGAACTTGATTACTCACATATCGTTTACTCAATTTGATGACTGTAATTTGTGATTCATTTATCTTGCCACTTGTTAAACAGCAGACCCTAAAAAAAAGAGAATGATGAAAATATTCCCACGAGATGAATAAAATTCCTTCACTTACTAAAGCTATAAATTTAATCAATTCTTGTGCGACATTTTGGTCAAGAAAAGACAAGCTAAACAACTTCCGTTTCCGTTTTTGATACAAGATGGCGCAGTCATCAAGATTATTAACCCAATTTATTTTAATAAAAATTTTGCCGACGCAGAAATAACCACTTAAAATACCAGTCTTATAAAGTACCGGAAGAGAAGAAAATTATCACGATCTCAGCGTTTTATTTATGAATATACATAATCCATGAAATTGTGACAACCGCTTAAAACTCTTTCTATCGATCCAATCCAAATAAAATGCGACATTCATTGCACACGCACTGGTTAAACAAATCCCAATGATAAACAGCTACTCTTAATTCTTATCTTTTTGACAGTGACGAATTCCCTATTTTATCGCATTTTTAAAAGGAATACTGTGATTCCAAGGCCATTTTTTTCCTGCACATATTTCTATTATCTGGTAAATTAGCGGGCTAAGGGTAAATACTCTGATCAAATAGCTAAACCTAAATAGCAGCAAAATGTCTTCGCAACTGTTTTAACAACTCCTTCGAATCTGTGTGCTCAGGAAATGCTTGTAATGACCTCTGCACTGATAAATAACTCGTCTGCAAATCCCCCATCTGAAAGAAAAAAAATTTTTTTTTTAATTCAATAACAACTCAAGGAGAAAATCGGGGAGTTTCCGTGTCCACAGGGGATCGCAGGAGGCGTTGGCTCAGACAGGGGAAGTGGCACGTGGGCCCTCTTTTGACTAAAAACGGCTGCATCGCAAGGCCATTCATTCTACAAACCACTCCTACAGCTTTATTCACATTCAAACCATAGAAAAAAAAAATTAAATTTCCACTCCACTTTAAAAATATCTGTTTACCATCAAAGCATATTAAATCAAAAAATCAATTTCTAAATTACCTTTTCTAGAACAGCCGCCGCGTTGTAATGCGGCTCGAATATATGAGCGGCCAAACTAGCCGCCGTCACAAAAAATGCTCTCGCTTGTTCCACGTGTCCTTTTTTCCATTCGATAACCCCTAAATTATTATAGGCTTCTGCGTGGTCGCGCTGCTGTGAAAGTGTCAGTCGAAAACATTGATACGCTAAATTAATATCGCCAATACCCTATAAATAAGAAAACAATATAAATGGAGGCCGACATGACCACTTAGCGCCATCTATTAGCAGCTTTTGTAACTCACTAAAGAGACGTGCCCGAGATTGTACCAAACGTCAGCGATATTATCGTCGGATGCGAGAGTTAAAGCCCGTTCAAAACACGATAAAGTCATGTCGTATTGCTGAGAATAGAAACAACATAAACCGAGGTTGTTGAATAATTCCGCGTTACAAACGCCCATTTGTAGTAAACGCCTGTTAAATGCATATTTAAGTGGTCGTATATATCTATAAATAAAAGAGTAAACTAAACCTGTAGTATCTTAAAGCAACTTCCGGTTGGTCGGAGTAGAAATGATAAGTAGCGATACAAGCGACTGCTTCTACGTGTGTGGAATCGAGTACTAGAATTTCTTTGTAATATTTTCCAGCGAGATGAAAATCGTTTAAGCCTTCGTAAATTCGCGCCATTCCGGTTAATAAACTTGTATCGTTTGGAAATTTTTCTAAGCCTTGTTTGTATAAGTCTAGAGCTGCAAGTGGTTGGTCTAAACGGATGTAGATCTGTTTTCACAGTAAATTAAATTTCCCGCTTATTTTGTAAGTAAATATAAAACTATTACCTTGCATAAACGTAAATACGTTTCGACCATTTCTTGATTTTTTAAAGCTGATTTAAACTGTTTTTCGGCGTCACGATATAAGCCTAATCTGTGTAACAAAATATTGCTTTTAATTTGATTTATCCTACATCTGTGCGCATACAATATGGCAATTTATAAACAAAAGTTTTCAAATAAAAGTCATTTAAATTATTATAACTAGAAACCTAGTCACAGACTATACGTATTTTAAAAAATAGTTTTGTTTACACAATTTTTAAAAATAGATAATTGTAATTTAAAAACCTAAGTGATCAGCCATGTTTCGCAATTAGTTGCCGATAGGGGCGCTCTTAAGGCGTGACAACCAATCAAATCTTTTGAGCCATTTATATCAAACATGAGTAGTAATCACTGGATTTTCTACTAATTAAACTATTTTTTCAAGCAAAATAAATGAAAATAAAACGAATTACCTAAAATAACACTTTCCCAGTTGCACTTTCCACCACCAATCTTTAAATTGACACGCTTGAGTGGCTTGAGCGGCCAGTGATAACGCCTAAAACCCACAATTTAATTAATAAAACACGCAAATAAAATTTTAACAAATATTTTTATACCGTTCGGACATCACTCTCGTGATAAAATATGTAATTAAATAACGCTTTAGCAACATTTTGCTGCGCCGCATATTTCGGTATATTCAGCCGTGATAAATCGATAAATGGACCATCCGGGCTCGAAATAATAGAAGCCTACGAGTTAAATTGGAATTCAAAACGAAAAAATACAAAAATTATTATTATTACCGTTCCCAATCGGACGAATCTTCCAGCCGATGACGTCAGAGGGCGAGCAGTGTAGGCGCTTCTAGGGGTACGAATCGCTTGTTCGACTGTCCCGGGACGTCCGGACTGAGTACCCGGTCGAACAACTCCGCTCACCGGTCGGCCGGATTGTGTAACCGGTCTAAATTACATTAAAAATTTAGGGTTTAAAATGCTTTGACTTAAAAATTCATTTTTCGTACCTAACGGCTTGGGACGGGCCACCATGAGATGTACCGGGAGTTCTTAAAGACGTTCCCGGTCTCGCAATTTGCGCTATTGAATTGTCATCCATGACACAATCGGCCACACTTTCTTCGTCCGCTTCTATATCGTCAACGTAAACCATTTCGGTTAACGCTTTTGTCTTTAAACTCCATACGGCCTACGTAAATTATTATAACTCTCGTGTATTAAAATTTTTATCAAAATACTCACTTGGTCATACGCGTTGTTCTTTAAAATTTCCGTACACACGTTTGAACACTCTTGGTATTTTCTTCTGCGGAATAAACTCAGCGCAACATACAACGGGTCCAGTTCCATGTTTCATTTCCTCGAGAAAAATGTAAACAAACATTAGCAACTAAGTGGACGCTACCTGACATCTAGTGACAAAATGAATAATCAAGCGTTCCAGTTTAAAGAGAGTTAAATTGATATCTGCATTTAATTTTAGATGTTCTGTGGAAAATTCTGTTTTTATCATTTATCTAAATCCCAATTAAGATATTTATCTACTTATCACGGAAACAAGATCAGACGATCATTCATGTGGCGCCCTCGATTGGAATAAACTAGAACTATATCATTAAATGAATTCGCGCACCTTAAAACACGATGTTCTCCTTATTTAACACGATCAGAGGTAAATTTTAAACATTCTACGAAATTAATTTTTTTCATCGTCGTTTATCACTTAGGTCGATCGCTGTACATCGGCAAAAATTGTTTAAAAGTGCAAAATTTGAGATATTACCACGAAGAATGCGGGGTATTCGGTTACAAAGCACAAACTCCAACTGAAGTTACCAAAGGTTTTTAAAAAAATCTCTATGAAATAATAGAAAGAAACGCTAATTACATATTAAATTTTTTTAGTTGCCAAAAATGTCATCGAAAATCAAATAAAACACAGTCACGTGGTGCGATTGGTTGAAGCATATCGCGAGTATGGCCATAAAGAAGCCAAATTGGACCCATTAGAACAAATTAAACCGACGTGGGTAATAAATTCCTGGAAAAAAAAACGAATTTGATGTTACAAATAATTGAGTAATTTTTTTCCCCTTCAATTAGACCGTGTGTGGAGCTAGATCCCTCTTTATACGGCATTAATTTAAATGAAAAGATTCAAATTGAAGGTCTTATAAATTATGAATCGCAAAGTGCAACGGGGGAAGAAATTGTTAATTTCCTACGGTCCGTTTATTGCGGTTACTCAGCTTATGAGTTTAAATATATACAAGTAAGGGCACTTAAATGTTTCTTACAAATTATTTATAACTTTTTTTTTCTACGCAGAATACAGAGGAGCGCAATTGGTTGGCTGAAAGAATCGAAAAAATGCATCAAATAAATTTATCTAGAGATGAAAAGAAAAATGTGGCCTTCGAGATGTTGAAATCTCAAGTACTTAATCTTCTGATATTTAAAAGTATAAATAAATAATTTTTAAATCTTTTTAGGCTTTTGATAAATTCCTAGCGACCAAATTTGTAACTGTTAAACGCTACAGTGGTGAAGGTGCCGAGTGTATGATGGGATTTTTCACTGAATTATTTCTAAATGCAACTCAGGGTAAAAACAATTGAAACTTACATATATCAAATGTTAAAATCTCAGTTTCTAATTAACAGGAGGAATTGAACACGTAATATTAGGAATGGCGCATCGTGGACGTCTCAATTTATTAACTGGACTGTTAAAATTTCCACCTGTAGAAATGTTTCAGAAAGTAAAATCAAAATTAAAAATTTATTTTTTAAATATTTTATACTTAACTGTTTTTCCTAGATGCGAGGAATGCCCGAATTCCCACCAGATGTCGAGGCAACAGGCGATGTTTTATCTCACTTGAGTAAAAAAAAAAATAGAAAAAAGTAAATTTGTGTGAGGTTACTTTAAATTTTCCATAATTTTAATTTAAAGCCAGTTCAGTGGATTTGGATTTGGAAGGAAAAAAATTACACGTGACAATGCTGCCAAACCCATCACACTTAGAGGTTTGTTTAAAAAAAATATCATAAATGATGAGGTTCCAAATTTTTACCTACTTCAGGCAGTGAATCCAGTTTTAGTAGGGAAAACACGAGGTCGCCAATGGAGTATTCGTGATGGAGATTACTCGGATTCACCCGATTCGAGACCAGGAGATAAAGCTGTGTGTGTTCAAATTCACGGTGATGGAGCTATATCTGGACAAGTAAAATTTATCAAATTTATAATAAATCAATTGAATAAATTTATATTTTACATTAGGGAGTCGTAATGGAGACATCAGCAATGTCGGCCGTACCACATTTTAATATTGGTGGTTCCATTCATCTAATAATTAATAACCAACTCGGTTATACGACTCCCCACCATCACGGCAGGTTGAACAAAAAAATTAATAAAACAAATTTGTTAAATAATTAATACGACAATTATACGTTAGGTCTTCCCGATACTGTAGCGACATCGCAAAAATGACTGAATCGCCTGTCATTCACGTTAATGGCGATTTTCCGGAAGAATTAATCAAAGCTACTCGACTAGCGATGGATTACAGAACTAAATTCCGTCGAGATGTTTACATCGACCTCATTTGTTACCGTCAGTGGGGTCACAACGAATTGGACGATCCAACCTTTACGAATCCACTCATGTATTCCGCTATTCAAAGCCGGAAAAGTGTACCTGATAAATACGCTGCTAAAATTATAGTTAAACAAAATTTAAAAAGATTTAATGTAATTATATTAAAAATATTTCTATTTTCAAAATTAGGAAGAAGGAGTGGTTAGTCAAGAAGAATTAAATAACGTCGTTAATAGTCATCACACATTTTTAAGTGAAGATTTTACCAAAATTGAAACTTATAAACCAATAGCGAGGCATTTGAAAGGTTTTTGGCAGGGATTGAGTCAAGCGAAGCCACAAATTTCAATTTGGGATACGGGAGTTGATCAACAACTACTCAGATTTGTTGGGGAAAAATCCATTCATTTTCCACAAAGTTTTGTACGTCCATTTCTTTTAGTTTTTATAGAATCTAAAAATTGATTCCAATTTCATTATAGAATTTACATCCACATTTGAATAAAACTTACGTTCAGCAACGGAAGACTAAACTAGATCAAACAAAGAATGTCGATTGGGCAACGGCTGAAATTTTAGCTTTTGGTTCCTTATTGTATCAAGGGTTTAACGTTCGTCTCAGTGGACAAGATGTTGGACGTGGAACTTTTAGTCAACGACACGCGATGGTTGTCGATCAAACTACTAACGACACCTACATTCCGCTTAATAATATGATCAAAGATCAAAAAGCTTTTCTAGAAGTAAAAAAAAAAAAAAAAAGAATTTATAATTGATTGTAAATATATTTTCATTTCTTTTGAAGGTTGCGAATAGTCTGTTATCGGAAGAAGCTGTTCTTGCGTTTGAATATGGAATGAGCATTGAAAACCCGAAAAATCTCATCATTTGGGAAGCGCAGTTTGGAGATTTTTATAACGGCGCTCAAATTATCATCGATACTTTTATTACGTCTGGAGAAAGTAAAAAAATTAAAATTTTAGAGGTTTTTTTAAGGTTTGAACTTTGTAACTTTTGTTTGTATAGCTAAATGGTTACTGCATAGTGGTTTGGTCATGTTACTACCTCATGGCTACGATGGAGCTGGACCCGAACATTCTTCCTGCCACATTGAAAGATTCTTACAAGTTGATCCTAACAAATTTATAAACAAAAAATGCAAAATATTAATTTTTGTAATTTTAGTTGTGTGATTCGAAAGAAGATGGCGTTGATGGTGATAACGTCAATATTCAAATTGTTCATCCAACAACTCCAGCTCAATATTTTCACTTACTTCGTAGACAAGTTAAAAATTTGATTTAAAAAAAGAGTCGTCAAATGATTAATTTCACCTTTAGATGGTTCGAAACTTCCGTAAACCTCTCATAGTTGCATCTCCTAAAATGTTGCTTCGTTCACCCGATGCTACATCCAGTTTAGGTGAAATGACGAATGGAACAACATTCAAACCAGTCATCGGAGATTCATCAGTCGATGCCAGTCAAGTGACCCGACTCGTTTTCTGTAGTGGAAAACATTTCTATTTGCTCAATAAACAAAGAGATGCGACTGGTGCGCGCAACGTTGGTATCGTTCGTTTGGAAGAGTTGTGTCCGTTTCCTACTCTTGACTTACAGAAAGAAATGAAAAAATATCCAAAAGCCAAAGGTTGAAAAATGAAATGTCAATTTTGTCAATTGTGTTGGAGTGTTTAATATTTTATTTCTTAACAGAATTTATATGGAGTCAAGAAGAACATCAAAATATGGGAGCGTGGTTTTATGTGAAACCCAGATTTGAAAATTTAATTGGACGTCGGGTATAAATTGTATAAAATATTAATAACTTGACATTTAATTGAAATTAAACAATTGTTCTAGTTGTCATACGTTGGTCGTCGCCCATTAGCTACTCCAGCCGTTGGGGTAGGCCAAGTGCACAAACAAGAGGAGCAACAATTATTAAAGAAAACACTGAGTGCCTAAAATTTGTTCAGTATTTTCAATAGTAAAATAAATATTTCTTCTAACAACGTTGTATATATGTTTTCCTATTTTGGATAATTTTACAAAAACTGCCCGTTTTTTTATCCCTTTAAAATATTTTGACAATTTGTGACTTTTATTTCAAAATTGTGTGCAAAATATTGGGTGCGTTTAGATAATCCTCCAGTTTTCACTCGAGTCACTTGCCCTGACCGTTCAAATATTCCGAGATAATTTCCCAGAGATATATATCACTCGAACACAAGCAGACAACAAGCTAGATATCTAACTGTGGAGTAAATTCTACGCGTCACTTCCGCTTATCGTAGAACTCGTGACTCGAGTGATTTGTCACCCATTCAAACGAGTAAAGGTAATACATTTTTTCGCTAAATAAGATGAGAAAGAAACAAATTTATATGAAAGGGCACAGCTATAACGATGGGACCAAAATTTTTGATCTTCGTCCTGCTCATTGTGATTTTTGCACGAGTTAATCGAGC
Organism: Pachymerium ferrugineum; assembly: GCA_034686365.1. NCBI lineage: Eukaryota > Metazoa > Arthropoda > Chilopoda > Geophilomorpha > Geophilidae > Pachymerium > Pachymerium ferrugineum. The sequence continues at coordinate 13,536 of JAQGAS010000817.1, read as the reverse complement.
GTTTGAGTAAGTTTACCCCAAACACATTGCTCGTAAGATAAACTTCTTTACAAACAGTTGCATAGAGAAAAACAAGTAATGCGAATCGTCCGAGGAATGCTGCGGTCTCTTGACGTGTTATAGGACAGATGGTGAAACGGAAAACAAATGCAATTGCATAGACAGATAGGAGCAATGCAAATCGTCCGCGGAATGTTGCGGTCTCTACAGATGCATTAAGGCATTTGATGAAACGGAATACAAATGCGATTATTAAAATTGATTTGTAACGCAAAATGTGATGTAATAAAAGATTTGTAAAATTTTCCAATTGAGCGTGTTGCAACTTGATCCCAAGAATGCAAACACACGAATATCCGAGAGATCAAATTTCCAAAAAAATTATAAAATTTACAAATTTCTATCTCATGTTTTAAAGTTTTAAAGGCCACCGTCCTGTTAATAGTATCTATGTTCCCCGAAACGACACCAGAGCGGCGCTATCTGCCAATGATAAATCTCTATAGAAATATTATTAAATATTCAATTTCGAACTTATTATGGAATACAAAAAATATAAATAAAGTATAACTGGTAGTCAATGTTGATAACATTATAAATTAAACCAAATCCTTCTACTCCTTTCCTCTCTCTCTCATGACTAGGAATAAGAGTGCAATTAAGTAACCAATTAAAATGATTAGACGAAAGAAAATCCTCATCAATTTTATATCCTTCACTCCTTTCCTAAAACGTGTTTTTCAAATAATTAATAATTAAGCTGCAAATTAAAATTATTTCTTTTATATATGTTTTTGCATAATTTTACAAAAACTGTCCATTTTTTTATCGCTTTTAATTATATACTTTGATAATTTTGTGCAAAATATTTAAACAAGTGTTTGCTTCATTAAAGGTATTTCATTTTGTTAATGACTATATATATATATACATATATGATGAGAAAGCAACAAATTTATATCCCAATGTGGCTTAAATTCGTCATTTTTCCACTCAAACACATTGCTCATATCTTTATACAAAGATAATATAAACTTGTTTTACAAATGCAATTATTAAAATATGAATAAAATTAATTCTATCTAAATTGATAGATGAAAAATAAAAAAGATTTATGTGTTATATCAAAATTTTTCTAAATATAATCATAAAATATATTTTATAATCAAAATTAGAAAAAGTTTTATTTAGGAAATTTCAATCTCATATTGCTTCATTACTTGGCTTAATTAAAACTTTAGTTTGTTCATTCATTAGTTAAAACAATAAAAATGCTGTATAAAAGATACGATAGGCATTAAACAGTTCCATTCAAACCATGAAGTCCATCGTATTACTCGTCTTATTCCTGCTCACAGTTAATGCAGACGATAAGTAGTTTACGCCAATTAATCGTTTCTCATTTCATTTGTCACAACTATTTTTACACGTAGGTGCAAAAAGAAAAAAGAAATTTGCCAAGTCAATTCAGACTGTTGCAGCTATAACAAGGAGAATCCGCCGAGAGACGATTGTACAAACGTGTACGAGGGCGTGAAAATCTGCCGATACGATGCGCCACCAACCACCACCACGCTAGGGCCTCCCCCTAAGTTAGTTGACACTAATTATCTATCTGGATCGTTTCACTTTCAATACTATTTGTATATATAGGTGCAGTCAAAAGGGTGAACCGTGCAAATCCAATTATGGGTGTTGCAACTTTGATCCGAAGAATCCAAAACACGATTGTGATTACAAGACATTTGCGCAAGATGGGCTCATGGTTTGTCGACACTGAATTCAATTTGACCATCCAATTTAATTAAGTCAATATTTCAATTTCTTCGAACATGTACTAAAATAATAAAAATTTATAAATTTTAAACGCCTCATTCGTCTTAATAGAATAGAACTTTCCCTGAAAACGTTCAAAGCCTGTCTATTTTATATTTCAGTAAAATTATTCCCAAACTTGAATCGAAACTCGTAAAATTTTCTTTCATCCAACTTTTATAGCGTTAGTTAAAGATTCATACAAATCTTTGTAAAAATTGTATCAAAATTTTTATGTAACTCGAAATTTTATGAAATTTAAATCCCATTAATAAAGTTGTTTAAGGTTATTATATCCTAATTTCATTTTTATACTATTTTTTATATGTGAAATATGCCGAGTCAATTCACAGCTGTAAAAGGGATTGTATAAACGTGTGGTAAAGTAGCATCTGCCAATAACCAATTAAAACCATTTCCTAAAACTTGTTCAAATAACTATTATATTTATGTAAAGTTAGATCTTATTGCTCAATAGTTAATAATTACATCTTTACACTATTCATTTCTTATTTCTATTTTGGATAATTTTACAAAAAGTGTAAAATTTTTATTTACTTCTCATACTTTGAGTGCAATTTCAATATTTTCAAATTGACTACAATTGTGTGCAAAACAATTGGTTGTATTCAATAAAGGTAATAGATATTTTAATGAAGCTTAATCGTTTTAAACAAGTGGTTCTATATTTAAGTTAATAGCACACTTCACTCGTTCACTAAATATATGAAGAGAAAGCAACAAATTTATATCAAACACACAACAGAAACAGAACGATGTGGCCAAAATTTGCTCCTTCTCATTTTTGCAGTCAATCAAGCGTTTGCCTAAGTACACCCAACACACATTGCTACTCATATCTTTAGAAAAAAGAAGATAATATTATATCACTTCTTTTTTTTTCTTTCTCAACAGTTGCAAAGACTTAGGCGAGCAATGCCAATGGGCTCAGGATTGCTGCAGTTACTATTGTAAAATAAGAATGTGAATAAAAATTAATTCAATCTAAATTGATAGATGAAAACGAAATATCTTATCTTTGGTCGAACACCTCTAGACAGAAAATTATATCCCCATTCTAATAAACTTTGTCAATATTACTCATCTTATTCCTGTAAGCAGTTTACACTAATCTTTCTCATTTCATTTTCACAACTATTTTTATATGTATGTCAAAATGTAATCATCTTATACCACAACTTTGACAACATTTTTTTTTATTTATTCTTTTCAATTTCATTTAAAACAAACAAAAAAAAAATAATATTAAACCAAATCCTTCACTCCTTTCCTCTCGTGACTAGGAATAAGAGTCCAATTAGGTGACGGCATATCAGCAGCCAACCAATTAAAATCATTTACAAATTCCCAATGATTACACGAACGATCTAAACCAGCCTCAACAAAATCCTCGTCAATCTTATCGTAGGAAAATTCGTACGGAGCTACACGAACTCTACTACAATCTTCAATAATAGCCGAACTTGTCACGTGTAAATAAAAATCACAATCGACGGAAGAGTGAGCCCTCAACTGTTGACACGCCAACATAAATACGCAATCGGTGCAACCTTCGAGAAAAACTGACGTCTTCACCGGACCGCAAAAAACTAAACAATTTTTTAACCCATTCAAATGAACTGTATTAGCACTACCATAAATAAAAACCTGACACTTTTCAAGACGTTGAATATCAACATCTTGACCATTAATTTCCTCTCTCTTTTTAACTAATTTCTGCTCTTTTAAATCTCGAATTCCATAATTTGTTTTCTCTGTAATTTTTTGCGGTCCATCCACTAAATCATCATCATCATCTACTTTTTCAATTTTTTCAGTTTCTCTTTTTCTACTTTTGAATGCAAATTTTTTCTTAGGTACCATCGATTCGTGTTGTTTATGAAATGTTTTACGTAGATTTTGCAACGCTTCTTGACATACTCTCACGTCGTAAGGACGTAAAAAGTTAACTGATTCGGTTAAATTTTCTTGTAATTTGTCAAGAAGTTTTGCTAAATCGTTAAAATGTTCATTTCTAACTTCGATATTTTTTATAGTTGAGGTTTTTTCCAGTTTTTTCTCGATTTCTTCTTTTTGCGAGTGGAATTGTTCGGAAAAGTGAGCAATGTCCGTTTTGCACGTCTCCATTCTTTTTTATGTGGGCTTGGACCGATCTTTAATTGGCTAAAAAAAAATATTGAAATTTATTAAAGATTCTTGAAATTAGTTTTTGTCATTTACTTTGACTGAATAAGTTAGAATAAGATGCCAGACGACAATAAAACCGGCTCCTCCTATAAGCAAGCGTTGAAGATTCTTATTAAAACGCATAACTCTGCCGACGGAAATCAAAATTAAAAAAAAAAAACAAAAAACAAATTTTCTTCTTTATTTTAATTCTCTTTCGCTTGTAAAAGATTAAAATAATAAATATACCTTTAATTAATTCTGTATATTTTCGATTCCCCAGATTTTGTAATCTTCTTCTCTAATTTTTAGATCGCCAAATCGTTCACCGATTGAATAATAACCTAAAATAAATCAAGTTATGAAACGCCAAAAGTTAAAACAAAAATATACCATTCAATATAATGGGAAACCGATCGTACATAGATCGTCTAAAGTCTGTAAATGATAAATAATGTTAAGTACTTGCATAACTTAAACGTAACGATAAATTAATACGTACCACGGGACCGGTTCAGTTTGAACCAAACGAAATAAGAAGCACCGAAAAAAGCCAATTCTAGAGCTAGTAACGCTTTTAAACCCGTGTAGACTTTTCTTTGATAACCGTATCTCACTCTACCTAACATACCTAGTGAATTAAAAGACTGTTATATCGTATAAATTAAAAAAGAACTGCTTATTTTTCTTTCTCACCTAAAGAACCTCGCCTGCCCTCGCCTGCTAACGTAACCCGACAATGGCAATTCCGCAGATAAATCAACGAAACAAAAAACTATAAATATAATTATTATTACTATTATTAAAAACAATAAAAGAAATAAAAAATTATTCAACTATGAGCAATTTAATTTACTGATATTAGCCTTTTTTATTTCCTTCCAATCAGAACATTATGTTATCAAAACCGAATCCTAAAACAAAAATGGCAGCGTCCGTACCGATTAGATTCAAGTTGACACATTGAAATACCGCAAGTATGGACGAAAAGAACTTTAATTATACAACGATCCACATTCCCGAAGTGACAATTCAAGACCGATCATCCGATATTAAATTAACAACCAATCAAAATGCTGCTTCCAGACTTTCAGCTACTCCAGGTAAAACCAAAACTGGTAAAGAAACATCATCCCCATCAATATAAATTGTGAATATTTGCAGATCTAATAACCGACCTAAGATTACGAGGAGCACCTATAATATCTGAAAATAAAAACACTTACACATCAGTAACAACATATATAAAAAATAATAAAATCATAATTAATAATATTAATTTTTGTACAGGTTTTAATCAAACCATTCACCAAACCGAATTTAACTATTTTCTCATCATTTGCCAAAGAATTTAGGATAGTAACAGAAGACTATAGAGTAACATTTTTTATTTTTCATACTTTAACGAGATTAAAAAAAAACTTTTTCAGTCCAAGAAAATTTTAGTTTTGAGCATAATAAATGTAATTTGTACGAGTGTATTACTCGCGTGGTGCCAGTCAACTAATAGTTTAGGTAAATCTTTTACATCAATTAATTTTTACAAAACATTAATTTAATCTTTGTAATTAACCCAGCTCTTTCTGCCTACACTTATCTCACAATATTTGATTTCATGGTGTAAGTAAAATATACAATTAAATTTATAAAATTATTGTATTATTTTTTTTTTTTTGTTTAGATTACTTACTTGTTTAGTAAATATTTGGGTAGAGCAACAAATACCAACTGCAATCTATACATTTGGGTAAAAAATAAAATTATTTTCATTACATAAAATCTTATTTCCTATTTCTTATAGTTATGAACGATTGCAAGTATTGGCTGTGTTTGCTTGTACTCTCTTAGCTCAACTTGGTTCATTATTTATTATTAAATCCAGGTATTAAATTATTCCGCTATCTACTACAATGGCGGCGCTGTCGTAGCTAAAAAAAAAATGCATTTTATTTTCAGTGTCGAAAGATTGTTATTTTGGCCAGATATTCACACGTAAATATAAATATAAAATATAATTTTATAAGCAAATTTCAATGTTACTTTATAGCGGTCCGTTTCTTACGGCTGCGTCCGTAGCATTCATTTGGCATTTGGTTGTTACTTTCTTTACAAATTCTACCGCTTGGGGTCACGTCGTGTCCGCGTCTAGTTCCAGTTGGTTACAGGAACATGTTGCTGACATGAGTCAAAGGTTTTTTAAAAATAAAATAACACATTAAAACTTAAAAGTAATTTTTTTTTTCTCTCCGTCGTAGTTTATGTCGTGTCATCCCCGCTTTGAGTCGTATTTTATTACCTCGAGCTAATCCGATGGTGTTAATCGCCTTTACTGGCGGAATTGCTCTTGTCATTACACATTTTCTGCTGGAAATGAAGTATAAAAATATTGAAAGAAAACTCTTTAAATGTATTTTAACCAACTTATTTATACCACAGAAATTTTCTTTTGGCTGATCCTTTGGCCGCAATTGTTATTGCATTAATGACATGGGGAACGATGTTTCCTATGAGTGTTTACAGCGGCAAAATTTTACTACAGACGACACCATCGCATATCGTAGGCCAGTTAGATAAATGTTTAAGAGAAGCATCCACGTTAGATGGTGTTCTCGAGTTTCGAAACGAACATTTTTGGACACTGTCATTCGGAATTATGGTAAGTAAGTGACGTCACAAAATTAAAAATGCTATTCAAAGATGTTTTCTATCATATAGGCAGGTTCTTTACACGTTCGTATCCGACGTGACGCCAACGAGCAATTAGTCCTCGCCCACATCGTCGACCGTTTATCTAATCTAGTGAAAGAATTAACCGTACAAGTTTATAAAGACGATTGGACACGAAGTCACGCCACTTTGCAGTTGTTGAGTGACACTGCGTGCTTAACGGGGAGTAGCGACTGTGCTCATAAACCGGCACCTGTTAAACCTAACACGAGTTACAGTTCGTATTTACAAAACCCGCCCAATTTTAATTCCCCTATTAAGCAAAAGGGGGCGCTGATTGTCAAAAATCCGTCACTGCCTATGGATTCTAAATTAGATGTAACGAAATGAATTTTTCCTTTCATTTTCAGTTTATAAAAATATTACAGAATTATGTATAGAATTTTTTGGGAGTAAATAAATTATAAATTTTTCAAAATATGTCGGTGTACAAGATTCATGCTTTTATGGATAAATGTTAAAGACATTATTATCAATTTTAACTCTCAATCGTTTTTTTTTTAGCGTGAGATGGCGCGTGAGCAATCACCATTTTCATCGAAATCTTCACGCAATTTACGAAAATCATGAATGAAATTATATTGCTATAAAAAGAAGTCACATTTCAAAAACTTTAAAACTTAAAAAATAAAAAATTAAATTTGTAAATACCTTGACAGTTTGAATCGCGCCGGCGCCTCGTAAAGACCGGAAAATTTCAATTACTCGATCGGGGGTTAAAGTGTCATCCAAATGCATCATGAAACACGCAACCACTTTACAAAGAAATACAAATTATGAGACATCAATAATCAAGTTCGTTCAAGTTACTTACGGAGGCATGATCGGCCTAAACCGCCGTAGCAACTGTAAAAAACAAAAATGATTTAATTTGTAATGATTTAACTTAAGCCTCTTCTGCCAACAAAAGAATGACGAAATAATTTTTAAGCTTTTCCATAAAATTGTAAGCTTTTTATTTATTCGCCACCCACTGCCGACAGAAGGCGCAAATTGGACAAAAGAAAATGAAATTTACTGAATGAGAATTTTATGTTGGTCATCGAGATCTTGTTTCAAGTCGTAAATAAACTTCATTACAGTACTGATATTAGGAACTGTACCGTCGGGTATAGGTATATGATGTACTGCGATACCTACAGTTTCGTACGAGTCGAATAATTGAACGACTCTGAATTTCTTCAATTCGCCTCTTGTTAATAGCACGTACACACTTTGGATACCCAAATTGGCCACCGTACCTATAATATCATATTAACTATTTTTATTTATATTAATATAATACAGTTATTACTCATATCAGACTGGAGATTGCGCCAACGTGTTTTGTATCTACAACCTAAAATGAAAATGAAAATTTAAGCATTTATTTGAGTATTAAATTTACACATTTACCGGGTAATTGACTAATGGCTAAAGTTTTCGGGTAGCCAAATACTGACAGGTCTACCCTATAATAAAACATTATGAAAAACATTTTTAACATTTCTTCCCCATCTCATTATTTTACCAGTCAACGTGCAGTGGTGGAGTTTCGGTCGTTGATTCCCTATCGTCATCCGACGACGAATCGAACCCCGACGTGGCCATTACAACCTACAAATATGAAATAAAATGAAAGCTGTAAATACAAAACTTTAACGTGTTCTTACCTGTCTCAACAAGACTCACAGATGATGATCATCCACTTCCCCTGCCGCCATTGAACTCAAAATTCAACGCAGCCACCTGATTGGCCAGTTACAATCACGTGATTTTCAAAATTTTCTGACCACAGTTTTTAGAATTAAATCATTCAAAAATGACGTAAATATATTAAAATGAAATTTATAACTTATTAAAAAATATCACGTATGCGCACTGTGAGCAGACGCCCAATCCAAATTGATAGCGCCGAATGATCAGCAGTTGAAATGCACTTCCCGTGTAAATTGAGAATCAAAACAGAATTTTAAATTTTAATTTAAAACTTTAAACGAAAATTCTTGCGTTTCTTTGTTATAATTTAATCATCAAAATTAATTTTCCTAGAAACCTGTTTATAAACAATCTTATAATAAAAAAAAAAATTTTCTACCACTTTAAAAGAAAATGTATTACTTTCTACCACAAGATGTCGCATCCAATTATACCCTTCAAAAAAAAAATCTTATTTCCCTGAATTGATCCAAGCTGACCCGTTTTGGCCATCACTTCATCCACCATTACGTCACCCAATTGCGCGCGCATTCACTCTTGAAACCAGTCGATTCCCAATTCCTTGTCAAAACAGTCGCTTCTCTGCCATGCACTGCGTCTCGCTCCTCTTCTTAACAACTCTGACATTTCTCCCATCAACGGAGACAACAACAGACACGCAACAGGCGGCGCTCGCATCTCTTCTTCATCTCCTGGGACTCAAATCCCGACCAACAACAACAACAACAAACAAAATCCCACCTTTAATGCTACAACTTTACAAACGACAACGTCGACTGGACACAACACATTTCTTAAGACGTGACACGCGCAACGCCAACACCGTCAGAAGTTTCACAACAATCGGTAAAAACAAACAACTCACAACAATACGATTCTCAACACTTTCTTATTATTACAGAAACACCAGACGCAACACATTTCAACAATGAAAACACTCGATTTTACTTGTTTGACGTCTCTGCAATTCCCGAACCGGAAGTTCCAACATCAGCCGAATTGCGCATGTGTAAACATACGACTAAAACATCGCGTATCAACGTCTACGAAATTCTGTCACGGGGGGAAACATCGTTAGACGCATCAACGCGTCTATTGGACTCCCACGTGACCGACCCGAGTCGACATTGCGAAAAATTCGATCTACTTCCGGCGGTCAGTCGATGGCGACGGGACGCGCAACGCAATTTCGGAATAATCGTTCAATTGTCGGATGGTGACGATGTGGAATCGTTGGATTCACGTCCCGCTTTGTTGGTTTTCACCAACGACGGACGAGTGGACGGGTCGTCGATGGGTCGGCGGAAGCGCAGCAACGCGGTACGACGCGTCAATAGGCGCGCGCGTCTTAAGGGACAGCGCAACTGGTGCGCGCGTTATCCGTTGTACGTGGATTTTTCCGATGTCGGTTGGAACGATTGGATCGTCGCTCCACCTGGGTACCACGCCTTCTTTTGCCGAGGCCAATGTCCTTTCCCACTGACTGACCACCTCAACGCTACTAATCACGCTGTGGTGCAAACACTGGTCAATTCCGTTAATCCAACGACAGTTCCACCAACGTGTTGTATCCCCACTGAATTAACCCCTATATCAATGTTATACGTTGACGAGTATGATAAAGTTGTACTTAAGAATTACGATAAAATGGTCGTTGAAGGATGTGGGTGTCGATGAAAATAGAAAAAATTATTTTAGTCGATAAAAATCGAATTAGTCGATTTCGCTCCAATTTTTCTTTAAATCGATTTTTTTTTAAGGGGAGAGTGAATCATACGTTATTTTTACCTGAAAGAAAAAGTGATTCATTGGTGAATCATTTGTAGTGATCTGTAAAAAAAAAAAATTTTTAGATCAATTTTTAATGTTTTAATAAATTTCAAATTTACCGCCAGATGTCGTCTTTTTTGTAATTTTTTTTTTTTTTTATGGGATAATAATTTTTTGTTTTCGATTTGTTTAGTGAGATTTTAGTTGTATGGGGGTGTAATAAGCATTCTTTGATATCATTTCCTCGGAGTAATGACACACTTTAAGTTCATTGATGCCAGTACCCAAATCCCCCATCTCGTACAGATTGCTTTAAATTATATAGTGTGTAGTCGAGAAAAGTTTTACTGCAGTTTCTCAATTATAGACGCCGTTCTGTTTTTGTCACGGGTTACTAAAAACAGAAAATCCAATAAATCAACACAAAATTCCATTTGTACATACATTTTTATAGGTCGTAAATCATTTATACACAGATTTCTTAATTTCGCCATTATTATATTTCATTGCCTAATTGTTCCAGCTTAAAAAAAAAAACAAAAATTAAATCAATTTTAATTTTTTATATTAAAAATTTCTCTTTTTTTACTTGTTTTAAAAATTGTTTCGGATTTTGAAGATTGGTGCAACCATAAACAATTCTTTTCCCACTTGCACTGCCTTTGCTCTACAAATAAACATACAATTTGTTTATTTATAAATTCAAAATAGTTTCAAGTAATTTACTCGTGCGTAATCGACTAAATTCTGATACTCGATACAATTTCCACCACCGACTATGAATACGATTGCCTTTCAAAAAAAAAAAAAAAGAAAAATTTAAACAATTTTTATAAGTGGAGATGAAAATAAATAGAAACCTCTTGAAATGGAGACCGGTTACGTGGAATGGCCGAACTAAAAAACAAAAAAAGAATAAAAATAAATAAAATTAAGTTAAAAGATAAACAAAAAAAAAAAAAACACCTGTCGGTGACACGTAAAAGTTTCGGATCAAAGTAACGATAATCATCCGTTTCTTGCAACGATTTCATCTCCATCAATGCATCAACAATTCGCGTGACAGGTAAATTCTTTGAAAGATAAAAAAACAGTTGAAAACAAATGAACCCAAAATAATTCAATTCGTTCTTACATGTTTCTTAACAACAAAATTCTTAACTCCTTCCATTACAAACTGCGATCCTTGCGACACAAGTTTAGAAAACATACTAGATAAAAGATGAAAATAAGTGGATAAGAGAAACATTCCAAGTATGTAGTGGCGTGTTTTTTTTCTCCACAATTCGCCCCCACTTGAAAATCACCAGATGCTCGAGAGCGAGGGGGATCATTAACTTATCAGCTGCTGGTGGAACGCAAAAGATGACTAGTCGCTTTTCAGCGGAGGCCCACTTAATTCTCGTAATCACTGGCAACGACCTTCACCGTGGCACCCTGACCGACACGCGCAACAAAATTATTTCTAAGCGCGCGCATCTTCCAAATACCTTAGGCCTAATTGCCCGTTACCAACACACGCACACGCACCTGATCGTTTTTGTGCCGCCACCTGTGTATTGGTTCGGAGTCATCGTTAGTTTGCTGTACGCTCTAATAAACAAATTTCACATTTTACTTTTTCTAGTCAAATTATTTCCTTTTATTTTTTACTTCCAACGTTTCATGTAATTAAGCGGCGCTAAATCGCAACCGGAATCTTTGAGCGCAGCTGCGTATTGATCCACCTCGGCCTGAAATATTTTATTCTTAAAAAATGTTGTTATTAAAGAGGCGGTTTATATTACGTCTGACATTGGTGGTCCGCAGATGTAATATATAAGGAAGAGTCGCATTTTGTCTTCGGCAGTTCCAGCTAAATAAAATGTAATCATAATAATTTCATTATTTCTTTTGTGAATTTGCTCAAGAATAAAAGAAAACTCAGAAAAGACTCGTTACAGCCAATCACTTTTTTTCAATTAAATTTTTTCAACCAATCACATCATTGCGCTTAAATATTTACTCAACTGTGATTGGTTGGTGAAAAACTTTATATAACAAAGTTTTGTGAGTTTCTTTTTATTCTGGTCTGATATTTTTGATACCTTCAGGATCAGCAAACAACTCGATTAGTGATTTATCCTATTAAAGTATAAAAAAATGTATTTATCGATTGAATTTGAGTTCATTTTAAAAAAAAGTTGTTACCAAATTTGTTTTACTTTGAATTTTCTCTTCAAATTCAAAAAATACATCTAATTTACGTGCCTAAGGTTGAATTTAACAACAATATTATAAAATTAAAACTTTTAAATAAAATGTTATATTTTACTTTGATGTGATCTAAAATAGCAGTTGCAATAGTCGTGTGCATATCCATCAATCTTTTCTTCTCTAGTAATTCTGGTAAAGAACTAAAATACAAAATTTCAATTATCAAAACATTTTTATTATTTTTTAACATTTAGAATTTTGTAAAACCTGACAGCTGAAGTAAGTTTAGCAGTTGTATCTGACAACATACTAATTGCTTCATCGCTTTCACCATTTAGTCCCTAATTTAAAAAACAAAAATATTTTAAACTGTAAAAACCTCTAAAGAAAATTCCAATTTAAAATCACCATCGCTGTTTTAAGTCGTTTAACTTCCTCTTCTTGAGTCCTATACGACTCTAATTCTCCTTGAACAGCTTCGGCGACCATCGGAAAAGGACTAAAAATAATTTAAAACTTAAAAAAATTTTCAAAAATTATTATTGTCAGTTACTGACCTTCCTTTATGCTGCATCCAAAATTTATCCGTCGGTTGCAAATCAAACGATTTCGTTTTCGTCCGGGGTTTAGCGCCAGCGTGTGACGATTTCTCCAAACTCTCTTGAAGCGTCACACGATTTATTTTTAAATCCTTTAAAATGACAAAAATCAAGAGCAAAAACTTATTTTTATTTGAATAAACCAACCAAAACATCGTGAGCAAGTGCTTGATAGGTCCAAGAATGATGAAGAGGTGTCGCTAAATCCAAATTGCGATCTAAAATAACAAAAAGTGGTCGCTGGAAGCTAAATTGGCCCGATTGCATACTGTCAGTAGTGAATAAACTGTTTCTCGAATCTCTTAAATTCTCTCTTAATTTCTTATCTAATTTCTAAAATTTAAAAAAAAAAATTAATGAAATTTATTTAATTAATTAATTTTTGCTTATTATTATTATTATACCTCTGCTACAACTTCTGCTGCATTCCCCCTCGGACTACGAATGATAGGAATTGTACCCAAAGTGACAAAAAAAGAAAAAAGACAGTCAACGATACTGTCCATAATGGCTTCCATTTCAGTGTCTTTCATATCACCACGAT
>JAQGAS010000816.1:0-33242 GCA_034686365.1 Pachymerium ferrugineum | reverse complement strand
GTCAGTGAGAATAAGGACAACCAATCGGAATGGAGAATGCTTATATGAAATAAAACTGGTTGTAAAAAAAAGAAAAATAGAAAAGTTGGTCAATGCCAAGTTCGTTGATTCTTTCGACAAATTTACAAGTGAACGAATCAGTTAGGGGTGTTAGGGTTTGAGGCTAATTGTGAATTAGTATTCATAATGTAATGGGTCTAAGGTTTCAATATTATAAAGTGATAAATTTGGAGTTTAGTTGAAAAATTTGTGGTATATAAAAAGTTAGTCAATGTAAATGACCAAAAAGGGCAAAATTGAGAGCACACTTTTAAAATGTTGTGTTAATTTGAATGACTTAAAAGATATATGACATTAGGTGCGTTCAAAGTCATATTTGGCTTTTGGCAAAAGCCACTTATGCGACGGCTTATGAGAATCCCGGAAGTGACCAGTTTCACTTCACAAATGCCTATGTCACTTTCTAAAAGCCAGTCTTTTAAGTCACAACCCACGTGGATTTTAGTGACTTATATTTTGCTTTTACCACCTCAATAATCTGGGCAAATATTCACCTCAATACCTCAAATACCACTTCTATAATCTAGGCAAATCTGGGCAAGCAAAAAAAAAAGTAATATAAAAATCTGGACTGTAAAATAAGAGGAGTGATTGCCCATTATTTGCGGCAAGAAAGTCTTGTTTAGGGAAATATCATTTTTTATTAGCGACATAAAGAAGTCGCTTATAGATAGATCAATAAGAGCACTCAAAATATGTTTTGACTTTTGTAAAAGCCATTTAATACAAATATGGCTTCTGTTTTAACTTTGAACGCACCTATAGTTGATTTGGCTTTTGTGTGGTGACATCTTGTGAGATGTAGTGTTGTGTTCTCATAGATTTGGTAAGTTTCAAAGACGCATATTGGCTTAGTGTTTATTCTCTAATTTATAAATTTATGAACTGGGATGGGCAGGAAAGAATTCTGTGTAAAAACAGTTCTGCACATCCGTTATCAAGTATCAGTTCATAAACTTATGAATTATGAAATTTTAAGTCAATCTGCACAAATTCCTTATAAAAATTCATAAATGTTGAACAAGTTTTGAAGGCTCTAGATCTTTTAAAATTTGAACAGCTTTACCAAGCCTGTTTGTAGACTACAAATATTTTTTCAAGGTTTAGAAAAATATTTTAAACCATTTAGTGTCACAAATTAAATCTTTATAAGACTAGGTCGAAAGAATTTTCAAAACAAGTTCCAAACTAACTTATATTCTTACTTACACTCGGTGTACTTACACAATCCGTAGCAAAATGTTACATTTTTCGTTGACTAATAATACCTGATACACAGCTATCCGTTGCATTCCTCTGCAAAATAAATTGTGTTAGTAAAAGAGAATGAAAACAAACTCTTAAAATATAAATTCAATTTTCTTTTTTCTCTCTACAATAAAATACAATAATATAACAATCCAGTTTGAATTTTGTAGTGAAGTCTTTTAAAAAATAAATTTCTTAAAAGAAATACACTTTTAAAAGAAGAGTTAAAGAACAACAAGGATGATTAAAAGTCTAACTGAAAAATATGTTCATAATTCAAAAAATAAAAAAATTTAAAAAAAACCGCTTCAATTCTCTTCTTTTTTGCCCAATTTTTTGTTTTCCTCTCTCAATTCATGGTTAGTTTTCTTCAACTTTTTAATCTCCTCATCAAAAATCCGAATTTTCTCCAAACTTTCCATCCTTGATTTCGCTTTCGCTTCATTCTCAAGCTCAAGTCTCTGTTCATCGCTTAATTTCTTCTGCAATTTATCAACGCGATCCTCCAATTGAATACACTCCTGAATCAGTTCCGATTTATTCATCGAATTCAACCGCTCAGCATTTATTCGTTCGTACACTTCCGAAAACTCTTTCTGCAGAAATTCCTCCTCGTCCTCCGGCGAGCTGTAAAATTCATCAGCTGATTCTAAACTGGTGCTTTCACGATGATGTCGATGTCCTGTAGAGATCTGTTCAATGTCTGGTTCTTTAACATTCTGATCTTCCATCAAAAATTGGGTCGTGTTATACGGGGCGACAGGTTGCCCGTGGGCGAAACGTTTGGCGCGAATACGGGCTGCCCGTCTGCCCTGACGATCGGCTAATTCTCCTTTTTCCTTCCATGACAGCTTATAATACGGTCTCCATTTATGTTTTTTACCTTTCCATCGATGTTTCTTACTTTTTTGCTTCTCTTCGGGCAACGATCCCTCATTTGATGTATTTACAACGTCATTCCCACTGATGTTTTCTTCCTGGTTTTTCTCTTCCGACGGTTCAAGCATTTCGTTATCAATACGAAAATGGCTAAAAGTTAAAAACATCATTAAACATACGTCTCTATGGACTAAACTGGTACTTCATTACCTGCAAGACACACAAAATCCTAAATCAACACCTTGAAGCGAGTTTCTTTAAGGAAAGTGAGAGAGTCGATTACTCGGTTGGCAAATATCGGCCATTCACGTGACGATAATGACTACGACGTACACATTACGCAATTTAAGACTGCTCCCTCAAGTCACGTGGTAAAATGGCTGCGCTCACTTTGCGTGTCGGTGTCAAAAATCTTATATCTCGTCAAGTAATTAATGTAAGTCTTTAGGATTGATTAACATTTAATAAATTTTCAAGTTTTGCAGAATTATGTCTTATCCATATGCTACAATCGTTCTTCATTCCATGAACACGTTATATAATGGGTGACCTCAATATAATAAACTAAATTTTAATTTAGTACTGAACCAAATTCACGTGTTAGATAACGAAAAATATTTAGAGAGTTTAAAAAGGAATGAAGCATTTGTTTTAAAAAAATCTACAATAGCATATTAATAACTGTCAACCTTAGGATAATTTACTCTGCCAAAAATTGAGAGTAAAAATAGTCAAGGTATTTATTTTTGTTTCAATTTTTCAGAAACAAAAATGTCAGTTGAGGCTGCTCAATCTCTTGGAATATCAAAGCAAAAAATTATGCGCCGACAATAACGTAAACGTTCAACAATTCCACATAGTAGAGGATGCAAACCAAGCAAAACAAGTGGGAAACAGTCTGAGTAAGCCATCAAGTAAATTAATCCTTTCATCAATATTAATTCATTCCTTATTGCCACAGAGGTGAAAGAATATGTGATTAAAGCTCAAATCTTAGCTGGAGGAAGAGGAAAAGGTCATTTCGACAACGGTTTTAAAGGAGGAGTTCATATAACTAAAGAGTAAATCTGACATAATTTTTAAAAAAAATTGTTAAAGATCTAAATTTTCCAGTGCAAATCAAATCGCCCCAATCGTTGATAAAATGGTAGGTCATAACCTAATCACGAAACAAACCCCAAAGGAAGGGATATTAGTAAAGAAAGTGATGATTGCTGAATCAGTTAATATTGATCGAGAGACTTATTTTGCTATTCTAATGGATCGGGAAAGTAACGGACCAGTTATAGTTGCTAGTCCCGACGGAGGAGTTGATATTGAAGAAGTTGCTGAAAAAAACCCAGATGCCATAAAAAAGGTTTTATCTCTTAAAATAAAATAAAAATTATAAAAGTTAATTTTACGATTATTATTTTACAGGTTCCTATTGACATATTCACAGGCGTGACTGATGACGTAGCTCTAGCTATCGCTGACTTCTTAAAATTCAAGGGCAATTTAAGAGATGATGCAAGTTTTTTTTTTTTTTTTTTTTTTTTTTGTTGGAGGATATTAATTTTTTCTTATCAAATTAGGCGGCGAAGCAAATTAAAAATCTTTGGCAAATGTTTCTAAAAATTGATGCAACCCAAGTGGAAATTAACCCACTAGTCGAAACATCCGATAAACAAGGTTTGGTTAGTTTAAATTTCACTATTTTACCGTTAAATATAACTATATGGTTACAACAGTTGTTTGCATCGATGCCAAAATGAATTTTGACGACAATGCAGAATTCAGACAACAAGAAATATTTGCTATGGACGATGCCAGCGAAACAGATCCGAGAGAAGTCGAAGCGTCTAAATATAGCCTAAATTACATTGGAATGGATGGGAATATTGCATGTTTAGGTAATAAACCCCAAGAAATTTTTATGACTTAACAATAAAACTTCTCTTTAGTTAATGGGGCTGGATTGGCTATGGCGACGATGGATATAATTAAATTACACGGTGGAGTACCTGCAAACTTTCTGGATGTAGGCGGAAATGTTAAAGAAGAACAAGTTTTCCAAGCGTTTCGAATTCTAACTTCAGACGAAAGGGTAATTGTGAAATTTATTTATAAAAAGTTTTACCGACTCTCTTACTTGATGTTTTAGGTTAAGGCGATTTTAGTAAACGTTTTTGGCGGGATAGTTAATTGCGCAACGATAGCAAACGGTATAATAAATGCCTGTAAAAGTATTAATTTGGCTGTTCCACTCGTCGTCCGATTAGAAGGTACAAATGTCTCCGAAGCTAAACGATTACTGAAAGAAAGTGGTTTGAAGATCATACCTGCAGATAATTTAGACGACGCGGCTAGAAAAGCCGTTTCCAGTTTGCCAAAATAATAGGGACATGGGATTCTTTTTTCTTTTGGAATTATTTAAAGGGACCATTTTTGGTGTGGCGTTAATTTAGAATTATAATCAATTGGAATTGTACATTTCCGGTTTGTTTATATAGTTTAAAATGCAATTTCTTCTAAAAATTATTTATATATACTTCTGAAATTGCTTCAATGGAAAAAAAACATTCTGTAACCGGTGCCTTAAAACTGAAAAGAAAAAATAAGTGATTAAAGAAACGCTTTCGTGCTGAATAAACGTGATTCCTTCATTCCGAGCTGTTATTACAAAAGAATATAAAAATTATTTTTATTACAACAACTACATTCTTCCATATTGCGAGTAATAAATTTTTTTAATTGTCCCAGAAACAACCACTAAAAATAAAAATAATAATTAAACGTCTACTCAATCACTACAAATAATTATAAATTTATGAAGGCACTGGAATGTAATTAGTAACTGCATATTGGATCAAACTTGATGGATGGACAGGTTAGCACATAAACACAACAAATTAAACATAATGGCATTAAAATATATCATCCTAAGAAATTTTGGATCTAAATCACCCTGTTTGTACCACTGTATCTATTAAAGAGAAAAACAGAATCAAGTTAATCAATACACAGATTAGGTAAAAGTTAAATTTACCAGTATCAAATTAGCTACGCCCAAAAATATTAAACAAATGCAGAAAAATATGTTGCTACCTTTAACTCCTGACAGTGGGTAGATAAATGAGCATATTAAAGTAATCTGAAATACAGAGGTTGAATTAAAATTAAACTGGGCTAATGAAAAATATACACTTACCAGTATAAAAAGTACCGACACTCCTAGTACAACCCAATGAATGAGTGACTCCTGAAATATTGAATGACATTTTTATATTTTCATGGATCTCGTGTACTTATTCAAATTTACCTTCCGTGTTGGCACTCCAAATAAGGGCCTGGAATCGTACATATCTGCACTGTTTTCTATTGTGTCATAAGTTGTAGCAGTCGCCATTACGCAACTTTATTAAATACTTGTCTTCCGTGATTTTGTTACTCGTGTCAAAAATGGTCACATTATCAGCTATCACTCTTGAGGGTTGTATGAGTGAATTACGGCAAACTGTCACATGACTGATTATCTATTGGGATAAAATAATAAGTCATTATCCTTTAAAAGTTATAAAACTCTGGTACAGCAAAATGTGAATGACGGGCACTTACTCTGATATGGTAGTCGTAATATTATTCTGTTACTCTCCAACAGAGGCCACTTTAATCTTTGGACGATATCGAATATCGTTACGATATTTTGTTTTGTATTCGAAGACCGGATCTTTAATATCGGCAGTATTTATGGAAACTAAACATGGAACACTAGGATGAGATTGTTATGAAAAATTATGCAGATTTCGTTTTAATAACATATTTTATTTTAATATAATTTTCAAAAAAAGAGTAACTTTTTACTGCAAAAAATGTAGAATAAAATTGGTATTATTGAAAAAAATAAATGGTATAAATTTTCGGGTGGCGGCTCATCACAAGCCATAGCATCGTTTTGTTCGTGACATCACGTGATTCGCTTACTGCTGGCAAAGTGAAATTACACTTTCATATATTGAATTTCTTTCAGTTTATAAAATGTATTGAAGCCATTTTGTAGTAATAAACAAAACCAAGTGTTAAACAAAGTTAAAAAAAATTGTGTGAGCGAAGATATGTCCATTCTGTAAACGTCAATAGATGGTAGCACCCATCTTGGATAAATTTTACTGTCAATAACTTGGGCTTCACTGCCTCTCTTAATTTTTTCTAATGGTACATATTACTGGTCTGGTTTTGGCTCGAGGAGGAAGTGTAAGCATTCCGTTAAAAAATATTAAAGAATTAAAAGGCATTCCTTTAATTGGTTGGGTTCTAAAATCAGCTAATGCTTGGGGAAGTAAGACCACATTTTTTTTGTTATTAATAAAAGGTACTAATATTGTTTTCACATTTTGTAGAACTTAACGAATTATGGGTATCAACCGATCATCCAGAAATAGCAAAAATTTCTAAGCAATACGGCGCAAGTGTCCACTGGAGACCTGAAAATTTAGCTCAAAATGATACCCCCTCTGTTAATGCTGTGTTAGAATTTTTACATAATCATCCAGGTGAAAATAAAATCTTTAGTCAAAAAAAAAAGTTTGAATCGTGTATTTTTTTAAAGGCAGAGAAATTTTAGTTTTACTTCAAGCTACATCCCCATTTCTTCATCCGCATTACTTAGATTCAGCACTCAAATTGATAAATTCCGAACAGTGTGATTCGGTTTTTGCCGTGAAACGAGATCATAAATTACGATGGATAATTAATGAAAATAGCAAATGCATTAAACCTTTAAATTTCGACCTTCAATTTCGTCCGAGAAGACAAGACTGGCCGGGAGAACTTGTTGAAGTCGGCATGTTTTACTTAACAAAAGTAGAAATATTGCAAAAAACAGGTTGTTTACAAGGGGGAAAGTAAGTTATAACCCAAATAAAATGTTATACCAATTTTTAATATAGAAAATGTTTTCAGATGCGGATTTGTAGAAGTTCGTTCAGAACATTCTTTAGACATAGATTCTGAATTGGATTGGGAAATGACAGAAATTCTAATCGACAAATACGGTTTCAAAGAAAAGAATTATATACAAGGTTAAGACAAGTAGTATGCAAACGGAGCATAACGTATTAATGCTAATTAAAAAAGTAATCATATAAAAATTAAAATATTATGAAATGTTAAATCATGTTGCAATAAAATGATGAATGAATTTAATGTTCCCGACTGTTTCTAGTAACAGGCTGCGGTATTACGGGTCCTTGTTGACTTGAATTCGTGGTCAAATGGTCGGAGTATTCGGTCAAATCCAGGGTTAGGACACGACTTATTGTACAATCTCCAGGCTGTAAACATGTAATAAGTTTTAATAAAATTTATAATTTACAATGTCTGAATTTATGTCTTACGTCAGGGCATATTCCAATTAACGCATCTGCATGACCATAAAACTCTTCTTTTAAAGAAATAACAACACATTGGAATTGTGTTTCTGTTTGTGTACGAATGAACCCTGCAACCTAGAGAAATATTTTTAGTTTAATTTTATTTTTCTTTCATTTTATACTGTTCCTACCTTTCCAATATTTGTATTATCCAAAGCTGCGTCAATTTCATCAAGAACAAAAAACGGGGCTGGTTGAGAACTGAAATTTATAATGAAGACGTATATTTAAAAATTTTTGTATGAATTTTTTTGAAGTTTTGAACCTATGAATAGCGAACAATAATGCTAAAGCTGCAACAGTTTTTTCTCCTCCTGACAAATTACTCATTGGCTGAAATCTTTTTCCCGGAGCTACACAATTATAATTGATTCCATCCAGATAAGGTTCTTCTGGATTTTCTGCTCCGAGAAATGCTTGGGCACTTTGATTTTTGGCTAAAGCCTGAATAAATTGCAAAATTATTATTTAAACCAAAGTTAAACAAATTTAAAAATACTTTGTAAATTTCATCGATTTTGTCGGAGACCAAATTGAAGCATCCCATAAATTTTTCGTAGCGTTCTTTTTTAGCTTTTTCAAACGCTTGTTTCGTTCTCTTTGCTCTTTTCCTAGCATTTTCAAACTCTTCGTTCGTTTCTTGAAATCGTTCTTTCACTCCATCCAGTCTAGAAGAACACGTAAAATTGTAAATTGAATAAAGCTTTTGTGCATTTACTTACTTTTCAAGCGCTTTCATGTTTGGAGCTTGAATCCTATGCAAATGAGCTGTCATATCATTCAATTCTTTATTTAACGAGTCGGCCATGGCTTTGACGTCATCGCTTCCATCAAGCTAAAAAAATAATTTTTAGATATACCGGTAAAATTATGTGTAAAACAACAAATAAAAGTTTACATCTTTCAAGTCATCATCTAGATTCGAATAATCAATTTGAATTTGTGATTCCTTTTCGTATATAAGGCGTGAACTGCCACCGCTTGGAGCTTCCGCTCCTTCATCTCCTTCAGCGGTTTCTTCTTGCGTCGGAGTTTCTTGTTCAATATCTTCCATTGCTCCGCTCAGTAAAGGTACGGTAATATCATCCATTTGGCAAGTTTTAAGTAAACTGTGCCGATCTGATTTTTTCTGCTCAGCTTTCATTTCCCATGACGTTTGCTGTTTCTGCAGTTGATTGATTTCTTTTTGAACTGACATAACCCGTTTCTTAATATCTGCAACTTCCTCTTCAACCTCATCTATTTGAGTTTTCTTTGTTAATTTGGAAGTTTTGAGGTTTTCAGAAGCTTTCATTTCATCATCAATTTCCTTCATTTGCTTTGCTTCTGCAGCTTTACATTTCTCTAATTCGTTTTCATCATTTTCAACTTCCTTCTTCCACTTTTCAACATTTTCTGAAATAAAAAATTTTGTTGCTGTTCAATTGTCTAAACTAAAATTGAGTAGTTAGACTTGCCATCTGTGTTTTTTGATTTTTCGTAATCCAATTGGTTTGCTAATTTATGTTGTTGATTTTCAAATTCAAGTCGTTTTTTAGCTCTCTCTTGCTGCGCCCTCAATTCTTTTTCTTCGTATTGTCTGGAAAACAAATAAAATGTAAGCATAAAAATAAAATAACAAAAATATAAGTGCAAACCTAATATTTGCAACGCCAATAGTTTTGCAGAAATCTGCAAACACTCGATCTTCAACACTGTTCATCTCCTCTTTTAAATTATGAATAGAGTGCTCGCGCTTTCTCATTCGATTTTCAATTTCGATCATCCTCGGCTATTAAGAAAAATAAATGTCAATATCAATTGAAACATTATCTAAAAATTTCTATGACCTGAAATTGAATAATCTCCTGTCGTAACTTCATCAACTCAGTTTCTAAACTGGCAATTTGTTTCTTTTCGGTATTATCTTTATCAGTTTGTGAATATTTCAACCGTGTTTCAATTCCCCGTATTTGAGATTGCAATGTTGTCAATTCCGATTCTTTTCTCATCGTTTTCATGGCTTCCTTCAACTCATCCTGAAATTTATCTTTCTTACACTTCATTGAATTAAGTTCTTTCTCATCCCATCGTCGAGCTCGCTTTTCCAAATCCCTAAATTTCAACATAAAAAAATTCATTACAGTGAAACAAAATTCGAATTCAAAACTTACGTGCTACCACCAGATATAAAACCAGATTTCTGATAATATGTGCCATCAAGTGAAACTGCCTGCAACAAAGTTCAAAATATAAATATCGTATAAACCACAATTTATATCAAATCTTACATCATATCGTCGTCCATCACCCAAAGAATACGCAACAACTTGCGCATCTTCAGCAGTTTCACATACAAGCGCGTTATTTGTAGCGAACAAAACGGCTCGTTTTATACTGACTGGCTCATATTGCAAAACATCAAACAATAATTTCACATTCTTCGGTTCCTTAATATTCCTCAAACGTTCCTTTAATGGTTTCGCATCGATATAATCTAAAGGTAGAAAAGTTTCCGCTTCCATCATCTGTTCTTTCAAATACTGAATGCATTGACGCGCCGTTTTTTCAGTGTCAACGACGATTGCCTCCATATTTTTCCCAAGAACTTTTGTAATTGCGATGTTGTATCTCTTGTGAATCGGCTGACACATGTCTACCAAACGTCCCAACTGGAAAAAACAAACCAATCAGCTTAAATTTATAATTAAAAAACTCAAATTGTCTTACAACTCCAGGAAAAAGTCTTTTAAACGTCTCAACGTTTTCCTTCTTTTTTCTCCGTCGTGAATCGTCATGTTTCTCCACTTTCGCATCTCCTAAGTCGCTGTAGATAGCGTCTAACTGTTGACTGATTTCATCAACTCTCGTCTTTGCTCTTCGCACTTCATCCGTAAGAAGATGCTCCATTTGTTTCTGTTCTTGTAGTTGTTGTTCACCTTTTTGAATGTACTCAGATAATTTTTCAACTCGTTTTCTCGCTTCTTCCAATTCGTGCTCTTTTTGTCTGATTTTGTTTTCCATTTCAGTTTGATGTCGCGATTCGTTGTCGTATTTGTCCTGATCGGATTTCTGGTCTCGAGTGACTGAATCTAATTCTTGTAAATATGATGCTGATAATTTCCCCGCTTCTTCTTTAAGACGATTGTATTCTTTAACCTGAAATAAAAATTTTATGTAAAAATCGATAGTATAAACACTAAAATTTAGAATAACAAACTTGTGAATCTTCAAGTTGTAAATCAGTTCCTTGAGATTGCGATTCTCCGGCAATAGCTTCTTCAAATTCGTTGCGTTTACCTTCAAGTTCTGCTAATTCTCGTTCAAGTTCTTTAATTTCTTGCATGTGAAGCTCATCAGCTTTCTTCGCAGCTTTCAGTGACTTTTTTGCTGATTCTAATTTCTTTTGAATGTGGGTCGTTTTCTCTTTTGATTTTATATACATCGGTCTTCTGTTATTAACTCTAAGCTCCTAAAACTGAACAAATGAGAACACTTTTCTTTACATTTAATAGAAAATTTTACCGTTTCTCGAATTTCTTGCTCAATTTTAGCCAATTCACGTTGCAACGTTCCCTGATATTTTTTCTTATCTTTCAACTCATTTTCAATTTTCTCTTTTCTATGTGTTAAATTTTCACATTCATTCTTTTTTCGTTCCGTTTCATTTATGTAAGTCTCAATTGCTTGTTCGCAGTGATAAAGTTTAAATAAATAAAACGAAACTTGTTTCTCATGCTGAAATAAAAAATTAATTAATTTGCTGTTTAGTTTTATTCCTCAATTTTATTTACCAATTTTTCCTTTAATTTTTTGTACTTTTCAGCTTCCTCTTTTTCCAATCTAGCTTCTTTCCTTTCCGCAGCGATTCCCTTTTTTTTCTGATAACTAAACTGCGTGTCTTCTTCAGCTTTAACCATTTCCGCTTTCAATTTGTCATATTCTTCTTTAATTTCACAAGATCTACGGAGATAAAGTGAGAAACATTTTTTAACGTAAAATTCGGAATTACCTGCTAATTTCTTCAAATAGCGCCGTTCGTTCTTTAGGATTTTTCATTGCAATTGATTCAACAGCTCCTTGAAACACCAAAAAATTCTTTGCTTTCACATTAATTCCCAAACTCTCTAATTCGTCAGCATATTGCGCTTGTGAAACAACCTAAACACGTAAATAATGATTAATAAAAGATAAAAATTTTGCTCTAACTTTAATTTACCCGATCATTAATTCTGTATTCACTTGAAGACCCTGTTACCATTCGTGTAAAACGTGTTTCTTGATCATTGTGGTCTCCGTAAACAGCCGTGACAGTTGCACGAGTAGACACCGGTTTTCCAATAGGTGCACCGTGAATTAAGTCCTATTTTAATAAAACGTCAGTTTCATCCACGATTCTAATTTAACGTTTAATACTCACGCTTAATTTCTTAACACGTAAACAAGACGTTTTCTCACCCAGAACGAAACTAATCGCGTCCATAAAATTAGATTTCCCTGCAAAAATGTAATTTCAAATTGAGATATTTCATCTTTGTTGACAAATGTTTGTTTATTATACCGGATCCATTTGGTCCTATTACTGCCGTAAATGGTTTCAAAGGGCCAATCACTATTTTTCCTTTATACGATTTAAAATTCTCCACTTCTATAAACTTCAAGTAACCCATGGTTTTAAAGTATTAATCTTACAGCATGCTATTTATGTAGTGAGCGATAATTCAGCCATCAAAGCGGGAAATAAATTGCAACAGCGCATGCGCTGGCTTGCCTTATACGTCACGAAAATGGCGACCCGGTCGTCATAGCGACGTTTATAGACGCGCAGCTGGGCAGCCGAATTTTGGAGGAGTTTTGTGGAATTCGTCTTTTCGTTATTTTATTTGATAAAAAATGCATAAATTTGATTTGGTTATTGATCCGAAAGAGGAAGCCGCACGGTTGAGGAGGCAGAAAAATGAAGAAGAGAGGAAAAAACGAATTTTCGATCCAAGACGCCGTCAAATTGGGGTAAAAAAATTTTTAAAAAGTTATAAATTTTCTTTTTTGATTTTTTAATGCTTTAGGTTGATGTTGAAGCATTGAATAAACAAATAGAAGAGAAAAAGTATATTGAATCTCAGGAAAAAATACGCGATGAAGCGTTTGGTAATAAAATATTTTAAATATACAATTAAAAATTGTAGTTCTCCTAAAATTTTTCACAATTTATTTTTTCCATCAGATACGGACAGACTCCGAAATGACGAAGTCGCCGTTTTATTTGGTCAACGCATCGAACAAGACAAGCGAGAGCTATTAAAACGAATAAATAAATATCGACAATACGAGCAAAAACCTGAAACTAGAAGAGAATTTGATTTATACGACCCTGATGGTTTTAAAAAAGAATTACCTCCTCGCATATCCGACGACGATCCGAGATGCTCAGTTAGCGGACTACAAACGTAAACTTTAAAAACGTTAATAAAACCCATAAAATTAATGCTACTTATTAGTTTTGTAGGCGAAGATTTGAACTACGATCAGCGAAAAGCGATTCAGCAGAAACAGCTTCAAGAATGGTTAACCGAACAACACAACCTTCGCTGCAAAGCGGAAGAAAACGAAAAACGAAACGACGATATTTATAAACAAAAAATTGTCGAGCTGGACAAAAGAGCATGTGAATTACACCAATCTGAAAGAGCCTGCAGAAAAGCAGTCGAGCTCGCCATTCAAAATTTTAATAAAGCGTATGCTAGACAACAAGAGCAGAAAAAGAAAATAGAGAAACGAGAAGAAAATGAAGACAACTTTACAGAAATGGCAAACACGATTTTTGGTGATCTCCTGATGGAGAGACCACCTCAAAGAAGTATGTTGGGGCCGAATCGGATTTCGCGACTCTCTTTTAAAGGGATGAGCGAAAAAGAACTAGCCGAAATTAGGCGGGTTCAGAAGGAACAAGCGTTGGAGAGAAAGGTAATGCGGTTGTATTGTAGTAAATTATCACAGTTATAAACTGCGTTTTAATATTTTAGGAGATAGAAGAAAGAGAAAAATTGGAGCAACAAACTTGGGATAAGTTTACACTCGCAGCTGCTGAAATGGGCTTACGACAGGAAATGGAACATGCAAGGAGAAAACGTCAAGAACTACAAGAAATTTTGCGTGAAAATAAACGACTCGCTGAACAACAAAAAGCAATGATAGAATACTTGGATAAGGAAGTTTACAAAAATGCACCCGCTGATACTTTTTACGATCAATTTAATCGGTCAACCCGTTAATCCCAAAAGAAATAATATACACAATCCTTGTTTATAGAAATTTAAACTCTGAAAACATAATATATTAATATATTGTCTTTAAAATTATACGCTTTCTGCAAATAAACGTTCAACCTCTCCATTTTTTGTTGAACATTTAATCAATCCAACATTTATCTTTCAAGTTTAATAACGAGTCAGCAATAACTCGAGCTGTTTCCCTCTGGTAGCCTCCACTTGTAACCATTACGATAGGAATGCGTCTTTTTCTTGCTGCGCTGAATACCAATTCATCTCGTTTGATAATACCCTGGCAAAAAATTGATTTACGTCTTTAAACATATATAAATAGAATTCAAAACCTACATTCGCTGTCACTTCTAATAACCCAAGTTGATCGCCTTTCAAAATATCCGTTCCTGCATTGTAAACAATTATTTGCGGAGTAAATTCCTCCAAAGCTGCTTCCAAATTACTATACAAAACTAGTTACGCCATCTATTGAGAATATTTGCAACCAACTTACTATTTCACTTCAGACAAATACTTGTCATCTTTCACATACGAATCAAGCTCTACTTTACGATCAATGGCACCTACGTAACACAATTAAGTACTTTAAATTTAATTCTTTCGCCTCCATTACGTTTGGCTTCATAGTCTCGTGGATATATGTGATGGTTGTATACATCTAAAATATAAACACGTCTGTCTCCTTTAAAATCCCTCTCGTGGCCATTACCCTACAAGTTAAGTGCGATGTTATACTTTTATACAGCCTGTAAAAATGAATTTTACCTGATGAGCGTCTAAATCTACAATCATAGCCGAGGTAATGCGACTTTCATTTTCAAAAATGAACTTGATACACAGCGTTATGTCGGCGTACGCGCAAAAACCGCCACCCCTATTAGCAGAGCAATGATGAAACCCTCCACCGATATTCACAGCCCAACCGCGCTCCAATGCTAACTTTCCAGCCTAAAAAAAATATTCAATTAATTTTAATATTTAAATCCAGAAATTTTTATCTGACCAAAATGGTTCCACCAGTTTGAAGTCTAAAAGGAAATAAAACTCTTCTCTGTACGATAAAATTCGGGAGGATGGCAACTATAGGCACTTCTGTGATCCGCGCAACAGTGAAACTCGACTGGAAAATGAAATAAAATAAATATAGAAAAAAAATTAAATACTAACCTTCAAACTTTTTATATAATCTTTCGTGTGGACAACTAATAACTCTTGTGTGTTGATCTCCAAAGGCGTGATGATGTTGTCATCATTCACCATCTCGCTCTCTTAAATAAAAATAAACAAATGAATGATAATGTAGAAAATAAAAATTTAAAACATGCCTTTGAGAAATCTAAACACTCTTCCCCATTTTCCAGCATCAAATGGATGCAGTTTCTCCAGCCCTGCAAAGGACAAATTGTACTGCGCCGAATAAACGATTGGCCATTTATCCTTTGTATCAACATTATACAGCCTTGACAGTTGCACGTCTCTCTCCTCTTCATTGTCAATCAACTGATCGCGTTTCTTACAGGAATTAGAACCCATTAGTTCACTCAAAAAATAATACTACGCCTCACAAATATCCGTACTTTCACTTTTAGTTTACCACCCATGGTTTCAATTATTAGGAATCGACTGTTGATTTTAACACTCGATTTTTCCGGTTTTTTCGATATTTAATTGCACACGTCGCAAATACGTTTGGTATGCAGAGAATAAAAACTCTCATTTTTTGCATCACAATACAAAGACGGTGGTATATTATCATCCTGTACGATCACAACAAACAAGGCTATCTTAAATATCTTTAAAATGGGAAGTGACGCCATCTAGACATAAACAAATGAACTAAAGTTTATAATGGCCGCCTCTGTGTTATTGAAAATTATGGTCTGATTTAAAAAAAAATTAATGCAATGAATGAGGAAAGTAACTTACCACCCGACTGGACTGATTTCCGTTAGTAATTTAATTTGTAAATATAGATAAGTTTCTTTAATACACAGTTTCTTCTATAGAAGCGGAAGAATTTCCTCTTCATAGAGCTGCACGGGAAGGTCGAATAGATATTTTAAAACAGTTTGTTGCTCTAGGAGCGCATTTGAATACCTTGACTTACGATAGAGAAAGTCCATTACATGAAGCCTGTTTCAACGGGCAATACGAATGCGTTGAATACTTGGTGGATAATTTCACGGATATTAATGCACGAAGCATCGATAACTCGACTCCTCTGTGCCTAGCCAGTGCGATGGGTCATACAAAATGTGTGATGCTGTTGCTAGAACGTAACGCACAAGTGAATCCTGCTTTTGTTTTAAGCACACCTTTACATGAAGCTGTCTTAAGACGTGAGGATTAGATTTTATTAGCGAAAAATAAATTAAAAAAATTATTTAGGTATCAAAATCTAATCATTTTGTTTAAAACGTATTAATAAAATTCTCACTAAAACTATGTAGTTAAAAAATTTTTTGTTTATATTAGATCACGCATCATGCGCTGAATTGCTCATAAACGCCGGCGCTAAATTAGAAGTTTCTGATTGCGATATGGGAAGACCACTACATGCTGCTTGTTTTAGAAACAGCTACAGTTGTTGTAAACTTCTATTGCATGCTGGTTGGTTTAAAATTTGGATCAAAGCAACATAAATTAATTTTCCTCTACTTTAAAAAATAATCAGGTGCTAATGTTAATGCTGTGAAAAACCATAGAACTGCATTGCACATAGCAGCGGTTAATGACTATCATTTACTCGCATTGCTGTTACTACAATTCGGCGCAAATATTCACCTCAAAGATAGCTTTGGCAGGACTGCCAAACAATTAGCTCCTGCTGGAAGTCGTTTGATCGATGTACTAACCTATTGGGAAAGTGAGATTGAAAGTAGGAGGTACTATGCAAATCAGTAAATATTTTGGTTTATTCTTAGATAATCCCCCAACTTTAAAACACCTCTGCCGTATAACTATCCATGAAGCTATCAAACCGAGACATTTAAACGTGGTGAATGAACTTTACCTGCCTAAAAATTTAATTAAATTTGTTTTAAGTGAAGAAGTGAAATGTTAATGTAAATTCAATACATTTATCAAAATCCATTAACTTTATTTACATATCTTTCAAATAAATTTATATATATGGGTTATTTTTAGACATGTACATACTTAACCCAAAGGCACCAATTTAGCTATTTATACTTATACATTCCTTACAACTGAGATTTCTTAAATAATACTCGGCTTTGTAGTGAGAAAAATGAAGTATAAAATATTTAACAAAAAAATTTGACGATGTAAATATCACAAAAATCCATACAAATTCAAGCTATTGATCATGACGAATATATCTATATAACAATAATTCATAAAATCTTGTTATTTTACATTTTCCAAAGTTCATTATGCATTGTTTGCAATTTAAAAAACAAATTAATATGGTCATGGAATGATACTCAGGATTTATAATCACATTTATCACTTAAAGACGACGTGGAATTCTTATGTTTAACATCAACTCCATTAGTGTCCAGTGCACGAAGAATAGAATGTTGGCTATCATCAGACTGAGATGTAATTTTTCTTAAATTATGCAACCACTGTTTCTTATCATGTTCGTCTGCTGTCATTAATGTATGACCTTGACCATCGACTGGATTTCGGAATGATACACGGAACACATTTTTAACTGTAAAAAAATTTCAGATATAATTACATTTAAAAAATTAAAATGATGCAACAAGGCCAATTAAATAATTACCTGATTGAGTATGAGTGAAGGCACTTCTAAACGACCCCATTTTAACTTCTCCATCTTTAATATCTTCTATTACAATTTCGCTAGCAGGCATTGGTTGTCGATACACTTGATAAACTCTTCCACGATCATTGCGGGTTACTGGCCGCGTAAGTACCAGCACTTTGTCAAAGAGGAAGGCATTTAATTTCTGCAAGAGGATGGATAAAAAAATCAATAACTTTCTAAAACTTTCTGAAATAAAATAATCTTACCGTTCCACGATTATTGCGAAGTATTCCTTTACACAAAAGACTATTGATTTTAGATAAGGAAGGGTCTTTTTGATTCTCATCCAAGAAATCTAATTTATTAATGAAGAATTGGCACTCTGATTCTCCCATTCGTTTGTCCACTCTGGTTATTATTTCTTCAATCATGCTAATAGCTTTAGTAAGATGTGGAAGATCTTCATGCCCCTGAGGAGTCTGTAAGAAAACAAAAAATATTTTTAATTAATTATAAGATTGAAACCAGAGCAACTAAAAACTTACCAATTTAAAAATATTTCTGAATAATAACGGGTATTTGACTAGACGAGTGCGTGGAACGTCCAAAAAGTTCCACAAATCCAATTTCCGGCTGAAAGGCGATTCGAGGCATCTTTTAAGAAAATCTTCCACTCTTTTGTCGTTCATTTTCTTTTCATCCAATGTCGCCTTTGCGTATACTTGATTGGCACAGTAATCAATATAAGCTGATAAACACGGCAACTAAAAATAAAAAATAATAAAAATCAACACATAAAACACACTAAAAAAAACAAAATAAACTTACCCATTCAACTAAAACTTTTCCAACCGTCTCAGTTACTCCATCTTCATTCCTTAACTTTCGCATTTTATTGACCAATTCTGCAATCAAAAAAAAAAAAAATCATTAATAACAATTTCGGCGTACTCAAAATCCTGTTTAGTTCACTGATCTGTATGTAGGTGTAAATTTTCGCCCTTCCACACATCAATTACATTTATTCATACTTTGACTGAACATTCAACCTAAAAAATTTGCATGAGTGGGTGCAATTGCTATGGATGTACATATTCATCAATGGCATTAAAAAAAAAAAAGACCCAATTCCATCAATATATTTTTTTTCAAATCTTGAGGTCAAACATCTCTTCAAGTTCATCCACAGTTAATACGCAGAAAAATAGAAAAGAACCACTTGATAACTATCCCAGGCAACATTGAGTAGAGCAAATAATGAGAGGATATTGAGTCATCCGTGGGGTAGGATCGCGTGATTCTAAGCACGTCACCAATGAAAAGTGAGATCTTTTCTTTCACACTCTCGTGACGTTTGTTGTAGGCATCTTACCTTTAGAATTAACCTCACCATAGCAACGATTTCTTAAGAGAAAAACCCATACAACATTTATTTTTTCTTTGCTCATTTTCGCAATCATTTGTATACAAACATCTTTTTTGTATGATTTCCATTTTGGAAATATAAATAGAAAATGAATACATTGTAAAATTAAACGTTTTCGGGTTAAAAAGGTTTTCAGGCTAATTTTACATTTTTATAGTAATGGCTTTATATAAAGATATGTTCACGTTTCAATTACGCAGAAGTCACAGAGCAAAAATTTCTGCGCAGACTTGTCAACAATTTCAATGTCAACTTAGCTCACGTGTCTGCATGAAATTTAAGTAGCATCTGAATTTATTAACTAAATTTCAAACAAATTTACATAAAAGTTGTAGCGTTACAACATTAAAGTAAATTCATAGTTTTCAAGTCATAATGGATTTGCGCATATTTACACTCGCATTAGAGTTGGCGCAGAATAAAATTTTCGAATTATCCGATACCTATTGGCTCTCTTTACTTTATTTCTATTACTTCAACGTGAACAGTTTAACCTAGCTGAAGAAACTGATAAATTTATTGACAACTAAAATCAACCCGCCACTGAATTTAAATTAAATACCAACAAGCATAAAACCTAATTTACCATTTGTATTCAGGCAATATTACATCCAATTTAAATTCCCGAATTGAAAAAAGGTCTTTAACTCCATCTTTAAATAAGCTTTATTTGCTTACCATCGTGTAAGGGCTCCAAGGTATGTAGAGATCCAAAAATCTGTTGAACTTCATCATTTGTCAGGATATTCAAGTGCAGAAGACTGTCATGGTAAGTAGATTTAACAAGGTGAAGATCCTCAACCATATCTTCTTCGCCTTGAAAGAGTTCAAAGATCGCCTACAAGAAATAATAATAGAAGATCAGTAAAACTATTGGGAGCAACAAAATTTAATTACACATCAACAAGTCCAGACTACACGTGCAATTTCCATCCCAATCCTGCACGTGGAAAAACGTGCATAAAAAGAACTCTCCATCTTAGTTCCGCGTTTTGCTGACAAATATCCTGTGGAGAGTCAATTTGCATCACCACTGGGCGCCCAGTCAGATAAGATTCGTCATTAAAAACCCCCACACTCCAGTCGGGTTTTCCGCCCAATCAAGGACAAAACCCTTCAAAGCTCGTCTCTTCAAAAAAATATTAATATTTCCAATCATCTAATCTTCAACATTTCCGCTTGGTTTTCCCCCTTATCGCCAAGACCCTTATTTACCCAAACAATATATATATACATATATAAATATAAATTTCTAACTCTGAAAGCTCTTATTTCAGGATCCCGCCAGTCTGGACGCACTTTATCAATACTTCCCTTTTTCCACCAATAAAGGATGTCATCAAAATTAATGGGGTATCCGATATTGCGCCCATTTATTTCCCAATTCATAAAACCCTAAAAAAGAAAGTCAAACTTCTTTTATTTTTCATGTATTGAAATCCGATGAGTTGACCACCAGTGGCGTGACCTCGCATCATTCGATTGGTCTTGAAAACATCGTCTGATCATCGCACCCTTCCCAACCCTTGCAGACCACTTGACAGTTATCATCTGACCATCGCTACACTTTGGCTTCACTGTCTAACACAATTAAAAAATTCTCAGAGTTTTGAATTGTAGTACAATTAAAAAATTGTTACGTATAACGTTTGGGTGTAACGAGTAAATAGTTTGACTTGTTTTCGCCACATGTGTCCATTGTAGTCGCTAGAGACATTAAGCATTATTTGCTTTCTGTTTTCAGAAATTAAAATAAATCTTGACTTCTATCCGATTTTGTTATTGATTTAGCGTATCTTGGGGTATTTGTGAATGTCAATGAAATCAGATAAGTCAACGCACTAAAAGATTAATACCTAAAGAGCGCTTATATCAGGAAAAAAAAAATCTAATCTAAGACAATTTATTCCTATTTACTGCGTTTGTTTAACCCTTTCATTTTTATCTTAAAAAAATAAAAATTATGATTTTGAAATTAAAAATATTTACTTCTTGTCTTCTAATTTCCGAGTCGTTCAATTGAGCGAACACCTCTTTCCCAATCGTTTCCCGCCAATATTTTGATTGTCTTTGCTTGGCGGGTGCTCGACGACTTCCACGACACATCTGAAGCAGAGGATCGTCTTTGAATGAAGACGGTGGAGATGATGATGGTGATATACTGTCCACTGATATAGGCGATGAAGAAATTTTCACTCCGCTCCACGTTCTCTGTTAAAAGAATTCTTTTTCTAAATGTGTTTTGCTAGAAATGTTTAATTTGCCTTTTCCGAGTATAAATAATTTTTCGACACACCCAAACATATAAACAACGTAATTTCGTTAATTAATTACCTGTAACGCTTCTCCCACTTTCATCACCGGACGTACGGGTGAGAGTAAACTAGCCAAGGATGCAACACGAGATAACCGCTTTTTGCGACGCTCCGGTTCCCGGAATGACACTTCCAGACTATGCACACTTAGGCTATCGGAATCACTTTCACGACGCTTTCTTTTACGCTGAAATTAAAAAATTACAAAAATCATTCTAAAATTTCTTTATAAAAAAAAAAAATTTCAAATTTTTGTTTACAGCTAAAAATCATTAAAGCTCAATAGCTACAATAACGATGGTCTGAATTGAAAAATTAAACAAAGTTCACTTAGCCTTTAAAAATGATGAAATTATTTAATTGAGCATATAAAATAACTTCACCATATAGAGAAGAAAATCAAAACTTTGCATCTAGAAAAGGCAATTAGAACACGTGATATCTTACCTTATTAGAGATTACGGAGAGCCAGAAGGCAGCCAACATATTCGATCAACAAGCACAGTGAGAATGAAGATCAAACTCACGCTCCCTGCCTCCGCTCGAGTCTATCGCAAAGCATCATGGGCAGATCGCGAACGCGTGCGCGCACGTGGATCCCCCCACATTTACGAGCATTAAAAAAACCAGCAACATATATATCAGTGGATAAATCATATTTCATATACAAAGCCAGCCGACCAATCATTTTCCAAAATGCACTATTTCCGTAATTTACAAAAAATTGTAACTTCGTAACTTGATATAATGGCACTTTAGTCTTCTGACCTCAAATAACCCGTTCAAGGATCCACGTGCAATATAGGAAATAAACAGCCGCCATGTATAATCAAGGGTTAAAGTTTTGAATAGTTGAACTGATTCCGCACAGCAGGAGAAAATGCTGGAGGAAGTGCTGCAAACACGTGCTGAAATCTACTACTATTCTACCTAATATCTGCAAACTTGTTTCAGTTTAGACGTTGTTGTAGCGTTTATTAAACAGTGGAAAGTTTCTTTTTTTATTTTTATCCTTTTTATCGCTTACAACCGCTAGAGGGATTTGCAACTGGTCTTTCGGGTTTATGGATTTATGTCAGTTGATATTAGAAGGCATGCCACGCACCATCTGTCACTCTCCACATCGACAAGTGCATGTGTCTAGCACGTGCACTGTAGACGGATTCACCTACTTCTGTTTGCACGTGGAATGTGTATGAGTAGAATGGGAATGAAGCCGTTGGACGGCCACTCGTGTCGGTCTTAAAAACGCTGGCAAACAAATGTTTTCTAAAAATTAATTTGAGACTTCAATTATGTGGTTTATGGATGTTAAAAGTACTATTGTTTACAATAGTGCTCAACCGAATAGAACTCAATGAACAGTGACGTCATTTAGTTTATGATGTAAAGGGTTTTTACCTTTTTCTGTTTATTTTTTCTCTCGCTGATTAATGACGGGAGGAGTTTATTATTTTTAAGTACGTTATTTGGCTTTATGTTAGTGAAACAAGGTCAAGTTTAATGTCTAATTTGAAAACAAACGGATTTTCTTACTCCTGCGATAAGTGATTAGATACAACAACTGAGTTGGTTTGAGTTGTTTACAAAATGGTGTTAACTGCAGTTTAAAATGATTGGGAAAGTTTGTAATGCTCACCGTTGTTTTCGATCCGAACAGGGGTTCCACGAACTCGTGTTTACGTAAAGTGTCCAAAAACCTAGGTTGTAAATAAAAGAAGGCTTAAAGTTTGTTTTATGTTTATCGCAACTATTTTAATCGATTGAAATTTTCTTGAGTCACATATGGTTACCTATCGCTTCTACGCAGGGTCTTATTCCTCGTAAGCATCTTGGATTATTTTGAATCAGTTAAATTGAAAGGGAAACACCTTTACAATTACCGTTCGTGTGCTGCTTCAAAATCAAGCGGCTGAGACGGAATGGACCAATGAGCGACGCGTGAATTGTTGAAACCGGTTTTATATTTAGACAGCATTCAAGGTTGACCGGTGGCGCAAAATTTGAATTGCTTTTTAAATAAAAAACTTTGTGATATTTAAAACTTACTGACTTTTCACATTTTATTTGCACTGCGACGTTTTATACACCCATTACTAATAATTTAATCTTTTTCTGCACTTTTGTGCAACGGATTTAAATTTACTCCCACCGATGAAACCTAATAAGGTAAGCCTAGCCGGTATAATGTGCTTTTTGAAATATCTGGCTAGACTAATAAAATCTCTACTGTTAGACCTTTTGTTTTCTTTTGAAAGGGTTCTGTGCGTTTAATGAGCCGCCGTCTATGTAAATAAATATGATTAATCCAAGGGCATTAAAACAAAACGTAGAACCGATGTCGCGACACCTTTAATTAACTTTTTAAACTTTAGAATACAATAATAGTAAATAACGAAGTTGAAGGAACTGTCATAGAGATTATTACGTTAAACCCAATTATAAAATCATTAAATTTTATATTTCAATTGGAATAACAGTCAAAAATTTTCAAATGACTGAACCATATTCTAATTTTAATAACACTAAAATCCAATGCTTATCCAATTATAAAATTTTTAATTGCACGAAGTTTGATGATCCTTTAATTTCATTTTCATTCCTATCGGGATGTAGTCAAGCGGAAAATTACCCCATACGATCAATCTTGATCACCATAGAAAATGCAATGTCAAATAATTCTCCTCTTGCAAAAAATAAAAAAAAGTAATTTAAAAATATAAACGAAATCATAAAAAAAATAGAATTTACTTTCACAGGTTTCTTGGGACGATGACACTTGTTGCAACGTGGAAAAAAACAAACCGTCAACAAAATTCGCACGCGTGCTGATCATTAAAGGTTTCTTACTGGTGTTTGCACGAGGAAGACATCCTGGTAAATGACGTCACAATTCCTTAATGTCTTATTATGGCGATTAAACTAACGACGTATATATATATAGCATTATTTATGCTTGCGCACTTGTTATAAGTTTCCTAAAATAAATTTCATGTCAAAGTACTATAAGCTCATTGGGTTTCTGTTATATATATTAATAATCTATATTTTGCACGGGAAAGTAACCTTGTTAGCAGATGTTGTCGACCTTAGTGTTTGGATTTTAATTTTCTCATCTTCCAATAGGATCTTGTAATTAATGAAGTTGAAATGTTAATTAAAACTAAACTAACCAATATTTATGAAAACAGCTCCAAGATTCAGGTTTGAATCTAAATGTAGTGGAAAGTTACGCCGATTTGTAAACAACTCTAGAAAGTGGAAGAAAATCTTGAGGGTCTTATTTGTAGATTTAACTTGAATACCACCCAACGAGACCATTTAACTCGAGGAAAAAGAATTAATCAAGACGAGGGATTTCACCTATGATCCAATTGTAAACAGTGCAACCGGTAGCACTCTACACTTAAGTAAAATTCCAACCAGTACATCAACCTGTTCTGCAAATCGATTTTGAATTTTATGTAAGCCGTACACGCAGTGTTTTTACAGTCGTAATAAAATAAGAAATTTGCGGTGAAAATTCTACTCTTTGTCCATATATGTTTACCTTCAGACGAACACGGATCTGAGCTTAGCTCTGTCGTAATGTTGTTAGATGATTGCATAAAACTACGCTTGCATTGACAACGAAGTTTCTACCTGCGCCAGCCAATCAGAAAATACTGTTCCGTTTTTGCATATCTCTACGAGCAAGAACGTATTTTTTCCTATATTCCTGTATTTTAATTAACGGCGCTAAACTTTATGCCGCAATTATAAAAGAAGTTCACATTTCTGTCCACATTGAAAAAAATCAGAATGACGCAATTATTATTACGGGTGCAAAGTGTATAATAGAGTAGGAACTTTGCGCCAAAGGATTCACCTTCTTGTAAGATAGTAGAAAAGGATGATTAAAAAAATAAACTGAGATCTTCAATTTCATACATATTGCCTAGAAACTACTATTAACTACATTCCAAGAGCGAAATAGTTGCGAAAGTCTGACGTCCCTATTTGAAATGAAAAGAAGGGTTGAATAGGCATTAACTAACCTCTCTTATTATTTTATTTACAAAGATACATATAAGAAGAAAAGTTTTTAACGTGTAGTCAATTTTTTCGTACAATTGAATTTACTTAAAAGTGCCACGCCGGAAAGTGACCTCAAGGCGGAGCTTTTAAACAAAAAGAAATTTCTATACGCCCTTAAGTTTCATGACGAAAAATAAAATTTCATTTCTTCAATAACGCTAATGAATCCGGTCTTTTCTCTACTTTCAATTTCATCAAAGCTTTCATGACAATAATCCAACAACATAATTATTACAAAAAGAGTTATGAAATTATATTCTAAAAATAAATTGTTTTTGGATTACTTTGTTTTCAATTCAAAATGTTCAATTTTCCCCTTAGCTATAAATTGAACAGGCGATGGTGTAAGCAGTAATCAACTGTAAGTATACTAAGAGGTCATGTATCGAGGTAAAGGTGATAGTGGGCGGATGAAGAAGTGATCAATATCAATTGCTACTGGAGCAATTGCAGGCTTCTAGTGCAACTTGGGCTTCCAATTGCATTGAAAAGAGTAACTATGACAACATCATCTTTCAATTGAAGATAACTTTCTGATGTCGACACCAATTGTTGACAATCAGGTCACACACCTGAGGAAAAAAAAGTCACATGTGTATTAAAAACTGTTGTATAACAAAAAAACAAATTAATGTTTTCTATATTTATTTTTTTTGTATGATCGATTTTTTGTTTAATCAACTGTTTGCTCACTCATAAAATGCCCAAATTAAAATTATAATAACATCTTTTTTTAAAAATTTCAATATGTCAAGTACACGATAATTTTTACTCATGTCGAATTTGATATTTTTTTCAAAAATAAAAACGGAAAAGATTAAAACTTCTCATTTTCCAGCCCAATTAATTAGAAATGAAAGAGTAGTTTTGTAAAAGTCGTCTAGGGATCAAATCACAGTCGGTGTTTGCCCTTAAAAATATCAATTTGTTTTTACCAGAGGGAGTAGCGAAAAGACGGGTAATGACCCAACAAGGGAGAAAAGTTGGCATTAAAATTATAACAACAAGAGATTGATAGTCAGCGACCTCTTGTCATGGGAATTTGAACATACAAAACAAATTACATTCTTTTAATACGCTATATTTACATACAAGAAACTAAACAAGTAAAAAGATTTTGTTTTTTTTGCAAATTGTCTTTTATTTACTTCATGAAAATTCCTTGTCCTTGACATCTACTTCAGAGGCCAATCTCTGAAGAACTATCATTTGAAATCAACGACAATTTATAAGTAATTGGGTGTAAATTTGTAGAGCTTAAGGGCGCCTGTGTTTATGATGCAATGTAAAATTGAAATGAGGTAAGCTTAAAATATACGTTAATTTTTATTGCAAATATTTTAATACACTCTATTGACTTATATCACACTCACAGATATGCAAAAAATTCTTCTTTATGTTTAAGTATCTATTATTATCATAAATACAATGGGTTTCATTCGCTCCACACAGAAATTGCAAATAAGCCAATACAGTTTCGTCATATGTCAACATTTATTATGAAACCACATAAATGACAATGACCAGGTGTTTTGATAATAGGAGTTAATTGTGTAATTTGCCACCATGTGGCAGCACAGCACGAGTTTTTCTTTTTTTTAACGTTAACAATTTTGAAAAGCCAGATGTTTTCTTTTGACTCCTAACAATAATACGAGACGTGTTTTTACAAATTATGTCTGTAAGTGAAGATTTCTTTGATTCTTCGCAACAACCTTTAACATCAACACCGAGGATGAGTAGCCAAACGGGGTTAGAATTGACAGAATTACAGAAAATACTAGACGATGAGAGGTCGAGGAATGAGGAACATAGAAGAAATTTTCTCGTTTTAAAAACAGAACATGATAAATTACTGCATGGGTATCGTGTATTGGAAAATGAGATTCAGAAAACGAGAAACGAGTTGACTGAAACGAAAGAGAAACAGAAAAATGCGATGCAGTTGATGAAAAAAGAAATCTTGGCGAAGCAGAACGAAATTGAAGAATTAAAAACTGATGTAAAAACCTCAAAAAACTATAGTTTAATAAATAATTAACTTTAAAATTGCTTTTATTATATTAGAGAATGCCTCCGCAAAACATTGGTTTGCTGAAATTGGCAATTCAAGATGAAATTGAGCAGGCCTACAGAGAAAGATTTGCAATGGCAGAAGAAGAAACTGAAAATCTAAGAGCAGAGTGCAATAAACTCAAATACGAGTCTGCGTTTAGAAAGAGTGAATTAGACCATGCTCAATCCACACATGCGCACATTCAGGATGAGTTGCGGCTTAAGTATCAAGCTGAAGTATTAAATAAAATATTTTATAAGAGAGAAATTAGACTTTTAAATTATTTTTCTATTTTCCCTAGTTGACCTTACTACAAAAACAAAATTCTGATTTGCAAGTTGCCATTGATGAGCGAAGAAATGAAAAAACTGATGAAATGTTCACAAAATTGACAAAGGAAAGCACAAAAATGCAGCAGAAAATACGGAGTTTAAAAGAGGAATTGCAAGAATGTCATGCGCAGAGAGAATCATCTATTTTGCAATTTGAGAATTTACAAAGATTACAATCAAAGCAGAATGCTGAAAACGGGGCAAATATTAGAGCTTTAGAAGTAAAAAAGCAAAAATATTTGAAAAATAAATCCGTAACGAAATTGTATTTTTCCAAATTTCTGCATTTAGTTGGATAATTCAACATTGAAAAACCAACTTGAGCGAATTCAAGCCGAATTGCAATTATTAAGAGAACACGAAGTCGAATTAACATCCGAAATTCAAAATCAGCAACTGAGAAACAACCAACTGACATCCCAATTGCGCGAAACTGAATTCAAGACAAAAATTGATGTCACTAATTCTAAAATTGAACTTACTAAACAGAAAGGAGAAGTTGAGAGAGAGCGAGATAAATTATCCTCTGATATTGAGCGATTAAAGAAAGAGATTGATGTAATGAGAAAGAAAAACCAGATGCTAAACACGGAATTGGTGAAACAGGAAAAGGAAGTCCAAAAAAAGATCATATCTCTACAAGAAGAAGAATGGAATAAACAAAAAAGACTTGAAACAGAAAAGTATTGAGTAATTTAAATGCCTACGAAAGAATATTAAAGCTTACCTTGAACTTAGATTTGAATTGGAAACTAGAATCCAAGAATTGGAGCGACAAAACATTGATTCGGACCGTGAACACCAGACACGAATTTCAATGGCAGAAGAAAAGACAAAGTTAATACTACAACAAAAGGAAATGTTAGATAATGAAATACTAAATTTAAGGTGAGAAAATTACATTGAATTATAAAAGAATTTTTTTATAATAATTTTTTTTTAGAGATAAGCAGTCAAAAGATAGTGTAGCTCTGGTTGATAATAAAGAAATTTTAAAGCTCCAATCTGAAGTGAAACACTATAAGGAAGAAAAGGAAAATGCAGAGTTGATACTTAAAGAGTTGAAGGAAAAAATTAGAAGAGATTTTGATGGAAAAGACATTGTACATATATGCTAATATTTTTACAGCGAAATTTTTAAAAAAATGTTCTTTGACAGATCACAACTGTTGATATTGAACGAGAGCGAGTCCAGAGTGAACGTGCTCTCATCAGTGCGCAAATTGTATGGGAGGAGCAAAAAAGTCAACTGCATAATCGAATTTCAACGTTGGAAAATCAACTGAGTCAGCTGCATTCAAAACATAATGATGACAGAAATAGAAGCCAAACTGTAAATTAAAATATTCGTTTTCTCATTTTACATAAAAATTAATTAAATTACTTTCTATTGTAGAGAATAAGTAAATACAGACGGGGAATTATAAAGTTGCAAAATCGTACCAATTTACAGAAAGCAAGAATAGAAGAATTAGAAGCCGAACGTGAAGTTTTAAAGTGATTAAAATAATAATTTCAATCTTTGCGAAAAAGTATTAAGAAATAATTATTTTCTAGGAGAAATGTAACTTTGGAAGAATATCGAGCGGTACAAAAACAATTGCGCCATTTACAACGAAAACACGGTGAATATCGGAACATTATAACTACGAGTGACCCCTCAGCTACGCCTCTTTTACCGGAAGTTGGAACCAAAGTTCAGAAGTGTTATCGAATGGAAAAAAGTTTAGACGATTCCAGATGGGATACGAAATCAGAGTTAAATCGCGATAGAGATTTAGAAGAATTGAGAGAAAGAATTTCAAAATTAGATAGTAAACAAAAACGTCAATTAATGGAATTAGAATCTGAGAAAATAATTTGCGAAGAACTCAATCATGTTTCAGATGATGAAAAATCCAAAAGTGAGTAATTTAAAAAAAATATTTTTGAACATTTTTCTTTTTTACATATTTTAGAAAATTATTTTGTAAACATTTTGTACTAAGTTTTATATTGGAGATTTTTTATGTATTTTTTAAGAACAGAGTCAATACCATATTGACAAATTATTACAGTAATTTTCTTGTATTTACATAAAATTATTGCAATAAAAAAATTCAATTGTTAAATCTTATGAATTAGCAAACCCCATCAGTGTTTTAGCAATTTGACTCTCCTCTCTTAAAGTTTCACTCGCATATTTTTCTAATAACTCCTGTTTTTTCCGTCGCACCAATGCTTCCTCAATCTAAAACAAATAAACCCAAAAGTTAAATTAATCTGGACTATCAAAGATCTCCCAGTCACCTCTTTTTGAGACGGTACTGGCACATGAGCAATAAACCGTTGTTGGTTACTATCGACATCAGCACTCTCTTGCATCTCTTCGTCAGACTAAAAAAGCAAAATATAAATACCTCTTTATAAAAACATCATAATCTTACATCGGCCTCAGGTTCAACTGCGTATATATCTTCCTCTTCAACTTTATTACTAGAGGGACCCTCGAGCTCCTTTTTCTGGGTCCATTCGTCAATACATTGCGCCATTGCTGTAAATTAAGTACAAACAAATTCAAGTTACAAAGCGAGAACTAAAATTTTCTATTTACCTGTTTTTTCTCCTTCCGCTTCCAATGGAATGAGTATTCCATCATCTTCGTCCCTATACCCATAATAATCGGCATCAATATCTTTCATAAGCTCTGCTCTAGTTTTCCTTGGCGCCGGCGGTGGTTCCCTTTCAAACAACTCTCTAACTCCCGGTAAATCTTTG
Source organism: Pachymerium ferrugineum (assembly GCA_034686365.1). Classification (NCBI taxonomy): domain Eukaryota; kingdom Metazoa; phylum Arthropoda; class Chilopoda; order Geophilomorpha; family Geophilidae; genus Pachymerium; species Pachymerium ferrugineum. Next base: position 2,682 of record JAQGAS010000816.1, on the reverse strand, counting down.
GCAGCGCCGAAATATTTGTATCCGCGATTGCCGGGGACTTCTTTCCCTTCGTGATCGAGCATTCGAGGTCCCGCACGTGTGTAATCGGGGCCTCCTAATTCTCGTATTCTATACTCCCAATGTCGTTTTTCTCTCAAAAGTTTGTTGATTTCGTCATTTAGATCTCGAATTCGAAATTCACCTAAACCAGCTGTAATAAATATTAATAAATTTTCTCGCTGAATTTGTATTTTTTTTATTTAGCTTGTACCGTTTTGTATTTGTGTCACTTTTTTTGAAATCTCACGAATTATTTGAACACGCCATTTCTCTGCTTGTGGAATACTGTCGCACTGAGAAGCTAAATATGGTCGTCTATCCTATATTATTACATGTATAAAGAAAATAAAATTTAAAAATATTTTCGGAAATTGTTTACTTTATCTTTTCCTGTCTCAGCTAATTGCGCCGCTCGCCATCGGGCTAACGTTGTCCTGAAATAAGTTCAATATTGCATTAGTTCTTGATTTACACCATATATTTTTGTACAAATTTATAATCAAATCGGTGCTTACATAGCTTTTTCGGCGTTTCTGGCCTAATAAAGTAAAAAAAAAATCAACCATTAATATTCCAGTTTGTGTCAGTTACACCCATAATTGAACTCACCATTTTAAGTCCTTTCTTTTGTCAAAAAAATAGAGTTTTTACGTTTTTACAAAGTGCTCCACAACAAATGATCGTTAACAACACGCTGTGTCCTCGAAAACTTATGATGTCATGTCCGGGTTCGCCTTTACCCTTAGTGCCATCTCACGAGAGACTGTAGAACTGAATGATTTCGCAATTTTTTTCTTTAATTTTTTTTCATTACTAGACAATTCCTGATTGGAAAAATAATCTTTTTCTAAATAAAAACATAAATATAGCATCAAAATTGGAAAATAAATATGACTGCAGTCAATAAGGGGAATTTCCACTGTTTCCTTAACTGATGCACTGCAGAAAAGATAACATCGCATTACTCCTATCACTATTTTAATAGTAAGAAAATATTTGTAGTCATATAACTCTGCTTATTTAATAAACTCTTCGTTCTCATTTCATTATTTATTCACACATCGTAAAAAACGACAGCTTACTTACAACCTAAATCATTTGGTTGCTGTTACAAAAAAAAATTTGAAATTAAACATTTAAATTTTTAAAATTAATGAACATGTGAAAATTGATGCGATTTAAGCATATTGACAACATCTGTGAAATTAACTCCCTTTAACAGAGAATCAGATGACATTTTTGATTGACTACTGGCACCACCAAACAACCCACTTAACAAATTCGGAAGTAAAACTCGAATCACTTGCTTAATAATCTCTGAAATTAAAAACAACGTCAGACAATTCCCAAAAACTAAAAATTTACATACCAACAACTGTAGCAACTAAATTTCCAATCATGGCTTGACATGTAGTCATATCCATGGGAGTCATCTGCCTATACATTGGTGGATACCGGTTCCCTGTAGCCTGAACCACAGACAGTACAACACAGAGTACAATAAAAACGTACAACAGTTTCATCATATTAATGGACAAAGTGAAATTTTTATCCCTCTCGGACCAATTTATAGAATTAATCTAGGTAAACATTTACCAAAGATATAACTTTCTATATTAAGCCTGGTTTATTTACACACAAAGAAGAGAATGCATCTCCAGCTTTAATTTAATTGAAAAGTTACATATGCGACCTCCTAACCTGAAGCCATAAATTTCATTTTTATTTGCTTTTAATACTTTGTACAGCTTTTTTTTATTTTTTTAAAAAGACCAGCTTTGTTGTTGTTTCACAAAAGTTTTCCTATTTATTATGTTTCTTTCAGTTCTGGGTAATTTCTTCAAGATAATAATACAAAAATAGAACATCTGTTCATCTAAAATACCGTACAAAATTTTTAAATAAATTCGATTTTCAATAAACTTTGCCTTAGGGTTAAATGTTGGGTATGTTTATGCAAGGACCCGACTGGTCTTGGTTGATGTAACACGATATTAACATATGGGAGGTAAAGCTATTTTCAAGGCGGCAAGTAATTAATCTTATAATCTTATATCAACCTAAGTTTCGATCGATTGTATAAGAATTTTTTAACCAATACTAATTTAAGGAAGGGTAAATAGAAGTCAATCAAGCAAATAGTCAAAGTCAAAGTGAAATTGAAATTTAATGTATTAGAAATTTTTTTATATAAGTCTAATGTTTATTTCATGTTTGCCAAAGACTTCCACTTCCATTTGCAGTAATTACCTGAGTTATCAATAACCCGTAAGCAATAAAGATTGGAATAATCTAAAACTGCTTGATGGGTGAAACAAAAACATATTAAAGTGGAGAGCGAAATAAACCTGGCAAAACCAATGGAAAATCCCATCAGTTTAATTATACTGAATTAAGGATTATGCACAATCTTGTTTTGTAGCCATTAACACCCTGCACATGCGCAGAATTGTTTTGTAACCTTTCTTTAGACAAGATGGCTGCAATTCTTTAACAACATTTAAAGGGTAACAACTTGGGAAACAAATTACTGTTTACAATCATAGCAATACCACATTGCAGTTCATCTCGCACACTATTCAATAAGTGGGTGTGATGTTTCCACACAAAAGCTCTCTAGGCTTTTCGTATGGGATCAGATGA
>JAQGAS010000815.1:0-33279 GCA_034686365.1 Pachymerium ferrugineum | reverse complement strand
AATAATTTAATGTAAAAATTAATTTGTGTTACATGATCAGTTTGAAGATCATATTCGTTTTCAACATAAACTTTCAGCCATAAACCTTTCCCCGGAATGCTTCACCGCTACGTTCCCCAATATTTGCCTGTGGGAAGCATGAAGTTATTATTCACTAATGCTGTATTAGTTTATCTAGTCAACCTCAGAACCATGGATTGTTTAGAAATTCTAAACTCACATTCTCCTGTTTTGGAACTTCACAAAGTGAAAAAGTTGCCGCCGCAAAGTCCAAATGACCCTTCTTCATATTCAAAACCTAATGAATGGAGTACAACTAATATAAATATAAACTGGAATGTCAACTTTGAGCAACAAATAATAGAAGGCTATGTGGATTTATTTGTGAGAAAGCGGGCTCAAACACATAACGAACCTTTAGTAAGTTATTAGAAAACTTTCTTCAAGCTAATAATACGTGACATCTATTCTTTTAGATATTAGATACTAGAGATTTAAAAATACATTCTGTTACCAATGCTAATAACAACGAAAGTCTGAACTACTTCATGCAAGCCCCAGAAAGTTTTTTGGGTTCAGAACTGGAAATTTTTTTACCAGAACATACTACAACGTAAGTCCTATCAAAAAAAAAAATAATTAAAAAAAACTCAATATTAGTACATTTTTCAGTATAACTGTCCATATTATTTATGAGACTTCTCCAAACAGTAGTGGACTGAAGTGGCTTTTACCCTCACAAACAGCAGGAAAAATACACCCATATTTATTTAGCCAAGCTCAGGTATGTATAATCTTATTTTGGGTACTAGTAATTGAAGTTTCTTCAATATTATTTTAGACTATACATGCTCGAAGTTTTCTTCCTTGCCAAGATACCCCTGCTGTTAAAGCAACTCTGCAAGCTAAAGTACTCTGATACAATTCTAAAAAATTCAAGTTAAATTAAACTTTGTTAGGTAAACGCTCCAACGGGATTAGTTGTGTTAATGGGTGCTATTAAAAATCTCAACTCCACTGATGGTAACCACCTATTCAAACAACCAGTAAGTGAAATTTGCTATGTGACATAAGTCAGTGCTAACTAAACTCCTGTCTTATTTAACTCTTAGATTCCAATTCCATCTTATTTAATTGCAATTGCTGTGGGTGCGTTGGAGTTCCGGTAAAAACATCAAGTTACACAGTACTAAAAAGCATTTATTGCTTGCAATTAATAAATTTTTATTATCAGAAAAGTCAGCCAACGTTGTAATGTTTGGTCGGAGAAGGAATTTGTCGATAAAGCGGCTGAAGAATTCTCAGAAGTTCATTATCAAATTTACATTTTTTAAATTTAAAATTAATAAGTATTTATAGGTTGAAACAATTCTGCAAACAGGAGAATCGTTATTGGGACCATATTTGTGGGGGCGTTTTGACATTCTTGTATTGCCACCTTCATTCCCGTTCGGAGGAATGGAAAACCCGTGTTTAACCTTTACAACACCTACATTACTAGTAATGCACAATTTGTTTTACTCTAATTCAACATGACGTAATTACACGTCTTCTTGTTTAAGGCAGGTGATAAATCGCTGATAAACGTCATAGCTCATGAAATATCTCATAGCTGGACAAGTAATTTAGTGACTAACAGAAATTTCGAACATTTCTGGTATCGTAAATGATATTTTTTTAAATGTGTGAATTAATCTGCAAGTGGTTCTCTCATTCAAAAAAGGTTAAATGAAGGATTTACTGTATTTATCGAACGTAAAATTCTAGGACGCATGTTAGGAGAAAGTACTCGTCATTTTCATGCATTGCTTGGTTGGAAGGATCTTAAAGAAGCGGTAGATTTTAAAGTGCAAAAATTATAATTAAATAAATGTAACGTTTTTAACAGATAAAAGTTTTCGGGCCGACGAGTAACTTGACAAAATTAGTTTTAAACATTAACGATGTCGATCCTGACGACGCTTTTTCAATTGTCCCGTATGAGAAAGGTCATACATTCTTTTTTGTTTTGGAGCAATTAGTTGGAGGTTCAAGTAATATAATTTTTATATATATTTCATTAAATAGATTTCCTATATATTATTTTTCAATAGAAATGTTTGATCCATTTCTTCGAGCTTATATAGAAAAATTCAAATTTTCTACAGTGGACACTGATAAGTTTCAAGAATTTTTTAATTCTTACTTTAAAAATCAAGTAGTTTTAATTTTGGGAGGCAAAAGCAGTCAACCGAAATTGCTTTCCTCCCTTGGTTATAAAACAAAACTCCTTCCTAATTTTTTAAAAATTTTTTTAGGTTCCAAGTAATGTTTTAGCAAGCATTGATTGGGAAACATGGTTATTCACCCCTGGAATGCCTCCAAAACCAAAGTTAGTCACATTATATAAGCGAACGTATAAGAAAAATGTAATTGCTAAAATTATTTTTACCAGTTATGATAAAACCTTATCCAAAGACTGTAAACATTTGTATAAACGGTGGCTAAAAGCAGAAACTTACGAGAACTTTTCACTCAGCGATTTATCTGCTATGTCCGCTTTACAAATATGTGATTTTCTCGCATTGTTTTCTCAAAAATCACCACTTTCAATATCAAAAATAGCAGCACTTACGAAAATATATTCACTAAACGAAACCAAAAATTGTGAAATAAAATCTAGGTAACTATTATACATATAATTCATTCAAAATGTATACAAAGCACTAAATTTATGCAGATGGATACAAATTGGTATACGTAGCCGTTGGACAGACATAGTACCTCACGCTTTGCAATTTGTTAGTGAACAAGGGCGCCTGAAGTTTACCAAAGTTATTTTCAAGTAAAAATGTGTCAGTTCAATTTAAATTTTTACTTATTGAGACCATTATATTTTTTCAATAGAGGATTGTATGATTGGACAGAGATGCGTCAACAAGCAATTGACACTTACCAAGCAATTAAAAGTTCTATGATACGTTTTGCTGCTGACATCATAGCCCGTGTTTTACATTTAAACTAAAGCAACAGGACAAGTTATTTGTATTTGTATTCTTAATATAAAAAACAGCCAAATAACCCACGTGAAGGTAGTGATCACTACTTAACAAATTAGAGGCGGGAACTTACCTTTATCTTTCTGCTTGTTGGTTCGCGTCGAAGTGTTGGCTTCAAGCCAAAGCTTCAGGATGATCGAGATCGAAAGACATGTTTGTGATCTTCGGGCTTCGGCAGGCTTTGGGCTCGCCCTCTGGCGTCAGCGTTTGGTTTCAGACCTGACTGTTCTAAAAAATTTGTTAAAATTAATTACAACTTTTAAACTCAAGTGTTTTTCTTCTACACTTACTTCATATTACCTTTCACAAATAAATTCAACAGATTAACGTTATAATATTATTTAATGTTTGGAGGGTAAATATATCACAAATAACAACTGTATAAAAAATATAGCCTTAAACTTTTCAAATCCATTAATTGGAATTCAAAGTACCAGCCTTCAAATTAAAATAGAAGAGATTACAATTAGTTCTAACTTACATATAATAACGTATACTTCTGTTCAACACATTCCGAGAATATAATAATACTAAATGGACGTGCAAAAAAATAATTTAAAGTATATTAGCTTACAAACATATTGCACTTTAATTAAGATTGCCCCTCCATTCTTTATTCTTCGTAAATGTTGCAGATAAAACTAACTTTTATCGTAAATTACAACATTGTCAATGTCGAACTTTTCGTTTGATATCTGTACTTCCGTTTCAGAGGTATTATGCAACACATTATCACAGACGATAAAGTAGTTATGGCACCCAACGTTAACAAACTCAATGAAAAACTTCCAGTTTCGTCTTTTATATATCCAGCTAAGGGTGGACCTAACAAACAAGCAATAGCTTGGAAAGAACGAACAATTCCGTACGAAGATGCCAATTTTGGAGCTCCGTGATGCTCTGTCAGTAATACAGGAATAAGGATGAATGTTGCCCCAGCAAAAAACCCGTATAAGAAGACGCAAACGGCAATTGCAATGTAACTTTGAAAAACAGCGGCTCCCATCAGTGAACAACTAAGTACCATAGTTCTAGGATAAAAAAAAAATTCGTAAATAAAGATTACCATAAAGTTGTCAATTTCTGACATACGCACGAAATAATATATCCAACTTGTTTTCTGATTAAATTTCTATCAAAAATAAATCCACTTAAGATCCTTCCAATCAAATCACCAACTGAAGATATTGACAACAGCACACCAGATGCATATTTAGAAAATCCTACAGAGATAGCGTATGGCGGAATATAAACAAGACTCTGTGGGTATCCTGCTGCTAAAAACATTGTTGAAAATGCAATGATTAGGAACACAGGATTGTAAAAGAGAGTCAAGTCTAAATACAGATGACGTTCAACCCACTGGAAACAAGGATTTGTTTTGATTCCAGGTTTTGTTGAATAACGACCTTCTTTTCCTCTTTGATATCCCTATAATAGACATAGTAATGTAATTATACTGACTTCATAAATAAAGAGACTTTACCTCAAGTACTTGAAGTTTGGAATTTAATAATTCCCCTTCTTCAGCTGTAACTTTTGTTGTAATTGTTTTCGATTCTTGGTGAGTGATATTATTTTCAATACGAGGTTTTTTCTTTGGAATTGGATCCCTGTACAATAATGCTCCCGCACAAACATGTAGTAGAATGCCTCCTTGGAGCAGTAATGCACCTCGAAATCCATACTCATCCACTAGATATTGCATAAGTGGTGGCTGTACAATTGTTCCAACGGCAGTACCAGCCAAAGAAAATCCAACCGCTTGCGTTCGCCGTTTACGAAAATATTTTGCAACAATTATAACTCCGGGATTACAGGCCATTCCAGCACCAATTCCTGAAATGTAATATTTTGTGTAAATATAAGACAGCAATTTTAATGTGGGATGTATACATACCTGCGATGAAAAAACAGAATTGCATGTATAATGCACTCATTGCAAAGAAGTTTAAACTGATGCCGAGACCACCAAAAAGTCCTCCAACAAAAGCAACTGATCTGCAGGAATATGCCATTGATAACGGCCCTGCTACAATACCTAAAACAAAGTACAAAAATAATTTTATCATTTAATTGATTTAAATAGTTTTATTAAAATAATTGTTAATAAAAAAAATCAATTATGGTTTTATTATTTAATAAAACCATAATTGATTCTATTATTACAGATGTATTAAATTATAATTAGTAACTGAAATTTTCTCTGAGATTGGCTAATCACAATGTGAAAAATAATGAAATCAACTGTGACCAATTATAATTTCCATTTCATTTCAATTTCATCATTCCACACAGGATGTTATTAACTCGAAATTTATCATCAACATGCGTTGTAGCAATAGTTTAACATCATTATCAGTGTTATTTGTAAGTGATAAGAATACAAATTACCAAATCCTACAGTCAAGGTGACAACCATTGAAGGAATCATAGCAATTTGAATATGCTTTGTGTCTGGAAAAGCGGCTAACACTTCATTGTAGATTATTCCAAATGACCTACTCATTCCAACCAAAAGGGCCAATGTGAAAAAACAAGCTATCACACAAAGCCAGCCCCATCCGCCATCTGGTGGAACCCAATTGTTTTCTGCTACCTCTCGCTGCGCACTCATACTCATTACTCGCTGCTGTCTAAATGCTTGTGGATTTCCATTTTGTGGGTTGTGTATTAATCCTTCATCTTCTACTTTACTATCACGATTAATTTTACCGTTCGAAATCATGATTATATTACCTAGTATCCAAAAGATAGAAAAGTATAAATTATTTTGTTTTAATAGTTATTTTAGCCATGCAATTTTTATATCACCTCTCTCAGTTCTCAACGATAAAATTTCGGTTCAGTCTGTTGTGTCCAGCAATTTCAAAATGTGTTTTCAGAACAAATATTTCCTCCAAGCCTAGAGGAAATAATAGTCATTAGTTTGAATTTTTTACAGCTATTAAAATGTAGCTGCTACCTAGAAAAGTATCACGTGCACGGCACGCGGTTCAGCTTCTCCGGTGATGCCGCTTTGCTTATGCAATCATTTCATCTTACCCCCAGCATGCAAGGCTTACACGTAAATACGTCATAGCGTTGAGTGATTGGGTTTTATTTTTTTCAGCTTGCCCTAGTTACTATTTAAGCATAACCGGCAATTTTAAGGAACAATGAAAACTGGTTTTCCTAACCTTGAACTGTCGTCTCATTCTTTTTACCCTTTTTTTTGTATAATGTACATCGTAAATTTTTTGCTTTAAATAAAGTATTTTTTTTTTCCAAAAATTTTTATACAATTAGAGAATATTTTTAAAGGTCAGAATATTCATATTTTTAAAATCACCTAAACCAGTTCTTTCTGGAATTTTGAGCAATAGCGCTCTGTTTCGCTAATAGATGGCAGCATTATACTTGTGCGCAGAGATTTAAGCACAGTCAAGGTACAGATTTAAGATTTGTGCTTTGAATTTAGCTGCAGGGCACAATTATTTCAAATATACTAAGTTACGTACATTGCCGCTCATTTATTACACAAGTTAATTAATGTTAATTAAACTAATTTTTGTTCAAGGCAATTTAATTAGTCACTGATAAATAGTTTAAATAGAACAGGAATATCACACGGATAAAATTCATTTCACTTCTAAAGCGATTCTTTCTTCAATTTACGTTTGATAAATGGCAATCTCAACTTGGCTGCAAAATAAATATTAATTGCATAACTGGGTTTCATTTAAACCATTGCAAGAAGTAAACGGTATAAAAGAACAAATAGGAAAGGTATCTAAACTAAAAATATACCTCATTGTATTTCTACAAGAAAAATCCACCACATTATTGAGGCAAGGAGTAGATTGAGGCATCGACACTCGAATCGCTCGAACGTGGATTAACAAATTCTAAAATCAGCGCCATATTGGATAAGTAGCGACCTCTACGGCGTTAAATTTCAAGTCTTTATCTTAAAAGAGAGCATACTGAAGTTTATTCCTTTAAGATTTCATGAGTCTCATTTATAAGATTTGAATTTTTAAAGTTTGCAAAATATTACTTTGGCACTATTGGCACTAGATAGCAGCACTTCCTAGACGTGTGACACTGGCATAGCGCATTCCTGCCAAGGTTGAATGAGTATAGTAGACTCTTTCAACCTTGCATACCTGCTGTACACGTGCAAACTTTTAACCATATGTATATTTACTTATGTTTTACAAAAATATAGGTTTATCAAATGAGTTCCGAAACATAATATATTATTCTCAGTTTTGAATCTTCGAATTTTATTTTCGTTTTATTTTACAATTTCAAAAATCATTAGTAATAATTTGAAAAGTATGTTCTTCATCCGAACCGAATGGCATACTGCTTCAAAGGGATTAGAAACTAAATTTTTACATTTTGATGTACACGCAACTATATTAGCGGATAGTTCTGTCTAAAGTTATCGAACACCTGTTTCCCCTTTCATTAGTTTAATCTGTTTACAACAGCATGATTCACACAGCCTAAAAATTGCACTCTTTAAGTTTTATCAGCAACCAAATCTTTATTAAACGATCCGGCGTATTGCTGTGACAACATGTTACAGCAGTTAAAACTTCTAACATTATGTGTTAAAAAAGTATGGATAGTTTATTAAGTATGCATATAAGCGGTATAGGTAAACACCACGGAATGAATATTAAAGTTAACCCGACAAAACACCCTATTGAAAAAAACTATGAAAAATCAAGTAAAATTAATTAAACTACATATAAACAACTGTAAAAAGGATATAGAAAATTTAGTGCGAATGACTTAACCATTCTTTAACTAATCCTTATCTCGTTTAATTATACATCAGTTCATTGATCACGGATAGATTTCACAAGTCACATCAATCTAAGTTAATTTTTGACTTAGTAACTAACGCTGCCTGAATAGTCAAGATGTTTATTAATATAATCACGCACCAATAAATCTTCATGAAAATAAGTTTTATAATCGTAAATCTTTAACAAAAACCCCATGCCTAATTCTCATGGAAAATATTAAAATAAAATGTACACGTGTTATCTTCCATCAGTAATAAGGTTCTCGACAATTTTTTAGAGTTCATCATGATCTTTACAGTAACATTAGTATTGTTCCCATTAAGATTAGTCTCTTATTTCTTAATTAAATAATATAAAAAAAAAATCGCCAAGTGATAAAAAAAAAGTTAAAATGCTTCCTAAAACACAGTGCACTTATTGATCCAATGGGGGCGATGCATTATAGTGTTTGTCACCAGGCAAAAGGCTACAAAAATAAGTAATTACAATTTGTTTTTCAATTACGCGTTCGTATTAAATTTACTTTAATATTTTGGGAACTTCCCATGGAAATCCGGACCTGCCAAAATGACCGTAGCAGCTAGTATCTTCATAAATAGGGTTTTTCAAATTAAGTTCCCTGTAAACAACAAAATAACATTAAAATAACATGGTAAATTTTTGTAAAGAGCAACCTTACTTTACAATGCCACCTGGTTTAAGATTAAAATTTTTCTTTACAATTTCCAACAAATCAGTCTGGCTCAAGTGTGACGTCCCGTACGAAAAGACCGTTACAGAGAGGGGCTCGGCAACACCGATTGCATAAGAAATCTTCAAAATTAAAACGAACAGTTACTACACACTAAAACTTATTTCGTTTTATTCGTCCTTCCTTACCTGCACCAAGCATCGGCGGCACAATTTATTCGCAACTAATGATTTAGCTACCCAACGCGCTGCGTAAGCTGCAGAACGATCCACTTTTGTATAATCTTTCCCAGAGAAAGCTCCGCCTCCATGAGCACCCCAACCTCCATATGTATCAACAATGATTTTTCTCCCAGTTAGACCAGCGTCACCCTAAAATGAAATATTTTCTCGTTATTAAATCGAATTGGAGGTCACTTTGACTTTCTCACCTGTGGTCCCCCAATAAGGAATACGCCGCACGGATTAATGTGGTAAGCGGTCTCCTTGTCGAGGTACTTTTCGGGAACGATTACTTTAATAACTTTTTCTAGGATTTCGGTTCTTAAGTCATCTAATGAAATTTCGTCACTATGTTGCAGTGATACGACAATAGTATGAATGCGAATGGGTATGCAAGCGCCGTGATCGAAACGGTACTCAGCCGTGACTTGTGTTTTTGAGTCAGGCCTTGCCCACCAGAAAACACCATTCCGGCGCAACTCTGCTATTTTTTGATTCAATTTGTGTGCTAATACGACAGTCAATGGCATAAATTCTTCAGTTTCATCTGTTGCGTATCCAAACATTAAACCCTAAAAAAATGAAAAAAATATTTCTGTGATTAGGCAACTTTTTAATCTTGTAAAAAAATGCGCTTAAAAAAAAAATTCTAATCTAGCAATTAAGAGATAAGATTTCTGTACAGATATCAGGAAATCTAGATCAATCCGGACTGACTTATTTCCAGTACAAAATTGATATTGATCGATATTTCTAGATACAGGCAAAAATTTAAACACATCAATTTATTTGTTTGAACTGATATAAACCGGTTAGAGTTGATTGGTAATCAAATCAATCAAGTTCATCATTAAACAAAAGACACTTGAGATTTGAAAAAAAAATTTAGAGGTCACCGTTTCATAAAATACCCTTTTATTACAATAATAGTCTTTCATAATATTTATACCTGATCACCAGCTCCTACTTCGGCTTCGTCTTTATTTTCATGGACTCCAGACGCAATTTCAGGGTTTTGCTCTTCCACAGCAATAAGAACGTTGCAAGTTTTATAATCGAATCCTGAAAAGCAAATTTCATCAAATTAGTACTTTACTAATTTTTAATATGAAATTAGAACCTTTGGCCGAATCATCGTAACCAATCCTTTTTATGGTATTTCTGATGACCTTTTGATAGTCAACAATGGCTTTCGATGTAATTTCACCAAAAATCAGAATCATGCCAGTTTTGGTAACAGTTTCTGCAAATTGAAAAAAAGGAACTTCAGTGAAAAAGAAGTGCAGTGAAAAAAACTATGTCAAATAAATTAATGAATGAGAAAAGTTATTTCTGCTAAAGTTGTGCAGTGAAAAAAACTGTATCAAATTAAATGAATGAATATGATTTATGACACTACAATATTATTTTTATTTGAAATTTAAAACTCACCGCATGCTACTTTCGCGTTTGGATCTTGTTTCAGGTGTGCGTCAAGAATTGCATCACTTATTTGATCGCAAATTTTGTCTGAAAATATACAAGTTTTAAATTGAGCAATAAGCTGACAATCTAATTTGATATCAAAATAGTGTTATCAGTTTTAAATATTAAATTTAATTAGGCCATAATTAATGAAAATTAGTTTATCTTTCAATGATGCTAAATTGAGGCCATTTAATTTTTTCGGGATAGCAACAGATGTTCGAAAAGACTTCACTTTTAGCAAAGTCATTGATCTTTTTCACTAGATCAGCAAATTCTCTATCAGAAAATACCGAAAAAAAAATCTTATCTTTTTCCGTACTTACAAATTGAACCCGATTCCTTTTAAAAAGATAAAACTATTACTAAAACAGCTTAATAGCATGACTTATCACAATTTTATTTTATTCAACACTTGAAAAAATTAATATTTCATTAAAGTGTTAAAATAAAATTGCAGAATTGAAGCTAAAAAAAAAGTTCATTCTGCTTCAAAAAATTATATTACAAATGACTTTGTAATCAATAAAAAGTTTATGAACAACGTGATATGTTTTTTAATTCTTTCATTTTTTCCTCGACCTTTGTAAGAATTAGTTTTTGTAGTATTATATAATTATATAATGTTATTAAAAAAGCTACATTTTCGTACGATTTAAGAAAATATTATTTATGTTATATCTCGTTGTTGATTTCGTACAGCATCACTGCACACACGAGTACAACTACTACGATAGGTCACACGTGCTTTTACAACTCTACTGTCTTCATGCTTACCGGGGTGTCCTTCACCGACAGATTCCGAAGTAAATAAAAACGGCGTGTTATCATCGCAATCTGTTTCAGAAACGGCGTAAACGTGATGATGATTATTGCCGTCGTGGCTGAAATGATTTTCGATGTGATTGGAGTTCATCTTCAGTTGTTTGCAGTAAGGGCAGCAACAAGCTGAAAGGAAGACGAGTGCTCGAAGCTGGTTTATATAGTGCTGTCAAATGGTAATATGCCGGAAATGACGACATAATTGTAGAAACATGATTAACGAATACGAATGTGAACTATCATCGTCTGCGTAACTGTCTGGGCGAGTGGACACCACCTTTCGGCAGCTAGTGGCGAACTGAGTCTACCAAAAATTTTCTTGTTTTGATAAATAAATTGACGGAATTCAATTTTCCCACTCATTATAAACCTTTCGACAGATATAGAACGGATATTTTTATTGTTTATTCCAGGATTTATTGCAAAAGATATTTTTTCGTCAAGTCTTGTTGTCGTCTGCTCAAGGCAGACACATTCGAAGGACAGGTGTTTTTCACTGCTCGTAATAGTGTTTTGTATTTGAATTTACTTGATTCTACTACCTTTTCCTTTGTTTCAATCTTGCAATGCATGCTCTTAATTTTTTTGTTTGAATTGAACAATAAATATATTGAATAGTTCTCTTCCGATTTATTAAGAACTTAATTGAGAAAAGAATCATTGAAACTTTTAACGAGATAAAGTTGAAGAGTTGTTAATTATATTGATCAGTGCGTCTCAGTAGCAATTGAACGTCAATTTAGCAGCTGGGAATACGCGTCAATCATCGACGTCATTTCGTTCATGACATTGCATCATCATGTTACGACGAATTCCTTTGATAATTCTTACGCATTTATTTTATCGTCAAATAGTCGAAAAATGCATCCGAATTGAAACCAGCATCTTTCAAAATGCCTAGTGCAAACAGGAAAATAATACTACAATTACGAGAACGATGGTTTTTTTAACTTTCCCGTTTTAGTTTTCCTCAATTCTCGACCTTCGCGGAAGCGCTGTGAACACAAACCGCTGTATCATGATTGCGTAATTTTTATCATAAAAATACAGTTGTAACGAGAAATTCAAAATGATTGTAAAGTAATTTAGCCACATATTACATCATCTTCAATTAATAAAAAAATAAATCACTGAATTTGAAGAAATACGTTTTTAATCTCGTCCTACTCTTAATTATACTTGTTACTTTCAAAATACAGAAATGACAAAATGAAATAAAACAATTTTAAATCGTACGGATTTATTTGGTAGCTAACATGCAACAAATAAACTTAAAATGAACGATGGAAACTTGACAGGGAAAAAATTTTGCACTCTAATAATTAAACTTTTAAAGTAGTACCGCAATCGTACTTTACAACCTTTAAGTGAAAGGAATGCGTTTGTTGATGAACAATAAATTAAATCACGTATACTACAAAATATTTTGACAAAAAGTAGGTGAATTTAAAAAATTGACATTTTTAATATTTAAACTGTCGTTACCACCAACCCCGTCGATTATTATTACTTCTACCTCCGAAGTAACGTCCACCACCCCATCGACTTGGTCCCTTTTCCCAGTGAGCTTTCTGTGCCAATTGTGACAACTGAGGGTTCACTTCCTGTTTCGCTTCTTTCAATACCGAAACCAAATCCTTGGCTTGTTTTACGTTGGAAGATGTAAAAAAGGTATACGCAGTCCCACTCTTGTCGGATCGTCCGGTACGTCCTATACGATGGACGTAATCCTCTGAACAGTTGGGATAATCGAAATTAATTACGAATTTAATATCTTGAACGTCTAAACCACGAGCCGCGACATCAGTTGCCACCAAGATCGGAGATTTTCCACTACGGAATTGATTCAAAGCCCAATCTCTTTCACCTTGAGATTTGTCTCCATGAATGCAATTGACCGGATACCCCTTCTTTTTCATCGATCGTGTTAGACCTTCAACTCGTTTCTTAGTGGATACGAAAATAAGGGTCTTATTCTCCTTCTCTTCCATGATGTCTTCCAATAAATTCAACAACTTCTCATCTTTTTCCTCCTCTTCACACACATCAACTATTTGGTGGATTCTATGGTTGGCGGACAATTCAAGCGAACCAATGTTGATTTGAATGTAATCGCGGAGGAAGTCTTCAGCCAATGCTTTCACCTCTTTAGGCCAGGTGGCACTCCACATGAGCGTTTGACGGTCGGGTCGTACTTGCTCGACGATCTTTCGAATTTGAGGCTCAAACCCCATATCCAGCATGCGATCAGCTTCATCAAAAACTAAGTAAGTGGTCCGCTTCAAATTAGTGATACCTGCTTCGAGGAAGTCGATTAGTCGTCCTGGAGTAGCAATACAAATCTCACTGCCTCGTTTCAAGTCACGAATTTGTGGTCCCTTCGCTGAACCGCCGAATACGCATGTTGTACGGATTCTCGAACTCTGTCCGAAATCAAATGCTACTTGTTGAATTTGTTGCGCCAGTTCACGAGTTGGGGCTAAAACCAAACAAATTGGACCGTCTCCGCGCTCCAAGTAAGCCTGGTGGTTAATATGAACAATGGCAGGTAAAATGTAAGCCAATGTTTTACCAGAACCTGTTTGCGCAATTCCGACCATGTCCCGACCGCTAAATGCAACGGGCCAGCCCTGGCTTTGAATTGTGGACGGTTCGGTGAATTTTTGTTGATGGATCATATCCGTAACGTAATCTGGAAAACAAGCTTCAGAGAACTTCGTAATAGGATTAGGTATATCTCTTCCTTTAACAGTGATCTCGCTAGATCTACGAAATGCTTGCACTTCGCTTGGAGACCGATTAGCAATGTCTTCATGTTCGACGTAAAAATTTTTCTCGAAGGGTTGAAGCTCTTCTTTGTCCCAGTTCGGCTTTGTTAGTTGACCTCCTAAAGTATCACTGGAATTCTGGTAGCGATTATTCCCTCCGCCTCCACGGAAGTCGTTTCCATCTTGAAATCTTTTCTTGAAGTGTCCGTTGTGGTTATTGAAATTATTACCGAAACCACCGTTCCTACGGGGTTTGTTCTGTTGTTGGGCTTGCTGAGCAAATTTGCCGCTACTAAAATTCCTTCTGCCGTTGGCGTTCCCATTTCCATTACGTAAAGACATCTCTGCAGATGGATTTCTAAAAAATTCAAATTCCAATTAAAAATAATAAATCATAAGAGAAATAGGGCGTTTTTTGCATGGTGTTGCTCGATTCTACTCCTTTCACACAGCGGCCTCTTGCAATTACTGAAAATTGTCCTCCACTTTTAAATCATCGTTTCAATTCTAAATTTAATAGGTTTCATTACTTATAATGATCTCTTAAATAATCTTTCGGTAATTGTTTTGAGCTTTTAGATTGCTCTATCTTAAATTTTAATCGTATAAAATCCAGAAATTGCAAAACAGTATGGCCGCCATCTAGCGATTTGGGTCGTAATTAAAAAGCCGGTCCTCCGGCCCTTGCAGTGGCACAATGAAATTCAGTATTCGCGTGGGATTTCTAGGGTAGAGCTTTTTATTAAGAACACTAACTTGAAATTCATTGCGACGTCGACGGCCCGAGACAGGGAACGAAGCCCGGACACGTGGTGGAGACCAAATCGTTGCATAAGGAGCCTGCAACACGTGACAAATGCCACTTGTCGCCCGTTTATCAAGTAAACGGAGCTTAATACGATTTTTTAAACATGATACCTTCTTGTAATGTTGTTCAAAAAGATCTTTGAATTAAAATTAACTTGTAATTCTTGCTATACCCAACTCCAAAATGTGTATCACAAAAGAGTAGGTACACGAACCGGATGAATGGTAATGGCGGCAGAAAGAAGAAAGGAAGAGAGCCGTTCGTGACGTCAGGTTCAAGTCAGGTCCATCAAGACTGATCAAGACTCAGTATTATATAGTAGGTCTTGATACAATCCAGTTTTCATGTTTGTGTGTGGCCATCTAGCGAGAACTTTTCAAAATATATTTGAATTGGTCGTGCTGCCAGATAAAAGTTGAAACTTTTTTTTTATTGTTTAGTTGCACCGTGGAAAAAAATTAATTCCGATTCAATAACTCAGATGACTATCGCATTTACACAAATAAAATTTCCATTTTTTGTTTTTTTTTTATCTATTTTTATTTTTTTTTATTGTTTTATAAACAAATTTTGCTTTTGACCATCTTACAGCTTCCCGATGAAATTATTTTCTCAATTATTTTTTGGTAGTCTACAGAAAAATTTCAATTTTAGTATTAAAAAAACTACCTACAATTTTTCCACTCTAAATCGTTTGACTTTTTCTTCCTGATTCACTTTTAGAGTGCCAAATGGCTGTTATTAACTGAACTCTTGCAAAAAACAATATTAAATCTGAAATCATCGACCGCATTTTTCAAAGAATACTGTCGTTTTCACTGGGCCATGAGTCGACCCGAATTGATGAACCAACTAAAGAAGAATTCAGATCACTATTTGATTCTTTCAAGTGGGATTGGAGGAGGGTGTAGAATTGGAAGGTCAACCTTGAAACCTCGTCCGTAACTGTCTCCAAGTAAATTTTACTATAAGTAAAAACCAGGTCATGGTTTCAATTCCTTTAAAATGGCAACACTGGAAATCATTTGCCACATTTACCACTTTTTCATCAAACATGACGAGTGCAATTCCTTTCAAACTGGTAAGTGATAACAATTTTTCGAACATGGCTTTTTTGAAGTCAAAAAATTTAAATTCTATTTTTCATTTTCCCAAGTGTTTCTTGGCCGCTATTATCACAGTCACCCAGAGTCAATTTGGAGGTGGTGATAATCATGGTTATCAAGATTCTGGAACTCAGTTTAGGCCAAACCAACATCCTCATCAGGGATTCGATCGTCAACAAAAAAAGAAACCAGATATTATTCCAGCTCAATATTTCAATTCGCTTGGAAATGATGGTTCGAGAAATTTTGGGTACCAAACAGCTGATGGTCAGCAGAGAGTAGAATCAACAGATGCAGATGGAACAGTCAGAGGCAGTTACAGTTACATGGGACCTGACGGAAAACAAGTGAAAATTAATTATGTTGCTGATAAAAACGGATTCCAAGCGTCTGGGCCTACAATCCCACAACCACCACCTGCAGTTGCTGCTTCAAATGCTGCAAATAAAGGCGGTAAATCTCACGGAAATCAAGGGCATCAGGATTATGATTACGATGACGGATCAAATGATGGATCAAGAGATGATGGACGATATCATGGTCATGGAGGTGGTCATCATCAAAACAGAGGTCATTTTAATTTTGCACCGCAAAACTTCCAAGAGCAACACGTCCCTCACTTTGGAGCTGGAAATCATCAGCAAGGAGTGCGGCCAATTTTCGGTTTTGGAGGCGGCAACAGAAGAGAGGGCCATGATTATGACGACGGTTATTCTGGAAGTGGTATTCAAGAGTTTGGGGGACAAGCCATTGGAGGCCAAAGTCAAGGAAGTCATTTTGCACCTCATCACTTTAATGGAAATGGAAATGCACCTAATCAATTTAATGGAAATGGCAATAGATTTGTTGAAAATTCACGATTTTGATAATGTTGTATATTTTTAATTAAATCTGAAAGATTTTGTACTAAATAAACTTAAATACTTTGTAATTAAATTAGTAGATCGACCATTAAAATAGTTAAATTAAATACTTTGCTTCTAATAAGGTTCGTGTTGCACGGTAAGATTCCCAAAAGGGAACAACAAAATTCGTAATAACTGAATTTCCAATCAAACAAACTACTAAATTGGTATCTTTCTGGCGTGTAAAACGCGTGCTTGATACCTCATTTCCTGAAATTGTATAATTTCAACGCCCAATTGGCTTAAGAGGGCGTATATCGCATACCTGTTCGAATAATTGAGAGTGTCATTCAATTGGAACGTTATAGGTACGCGTAAGAAATACCAAATGTATCATTAAAAAATGCTATTGTCCTGAAGACAATATAAAATCTATTGAGGCTTGCACTGGAGTCATTACGTGTGTAATTGTATATTATTAATGATTAAAATGTAATAATTATTAGTGAAAATAGTTGCACATGCACTAGTAACTTATTGTAAGGCGGGGATTAATTTGAAAAAAAAACTAAAACTCTCTGACAGGGGTATTGTAATGGAAAAGGTATAACCAATCCCGATTTGTAATTTGTAATTTTAGTAAGACCTCCCCCCACCTTTAAAGCAAAAGATAAAAAACCTCCGCTAAAATAACTACGAAACTACGATACATTAAAAAAATCTTTAAGTTATTCGAATAAAAAAAATTTATAAAAATATATAATCATGGGACGAAGTGTCATGCGAGTCAGAACTCGGTTACAATGCGGGCGAGAACACCCGCGAGGAGACCGTTGAGTATTGCGGGTACGACACCTGATTCGTCGGCGTCTGCGGAGGAGAGACAGGGACGTAGTACTGATAGAAAGGTATGTTATTCAGCGATCAAAGCAATCGGTTTTTCTATTAACCAATCACATTTCGTGTCTTTCTTACACGTTATTTGGCCCTTTACTCCCCTCAGTCATTTTTTTTTTGGCTCCATCATGGACTTGATAGAACATGAAAATATCTAGGGTCCATGACGCTAACCTTCTCATCTATCTCATCTATCTCCTTGCTCCTTCCTCCTTGCTTTAACGTCCTCTTCTCCACAGAATTTCAGTTCAGATCTTGTTTGTGTGACATCATCGATAAACGTATTCCTGTACATCTAGCGCTAGAGTATGACGTCATAAAACATTAATTAGTAGTGGCTATTGTAGACTTAATTTTAAATAGAACAATGCTGTGATTGTATTTTTAAAGATTAAATAATGAAATACTATATACATTAAACAACTGCGACCATTTTATAAATAATTCGTCTGGTCACCAACATTTTAACCTCTGTATTTGCTTAAATTTAGTTTGTGCGGGCTTACTCTCTACTAACTTATTTCTTCTGTCTGTTTTGATATGTTTCCCGCCGCTTTTCAGTGTTACTCGTTTACGCGGCAGTGTGCTCTTCTGTTTCTGTGAAAAACACAGTTTACAATGGCTAAGGTTCACGTTTGCAATGTGGTTGTTTTAGATAACCCGTCTGCCTTTAGTAATCCCTACCAGTTCGAGATTACGTTTGAGTGCATTGAAGATTTACAAGAAGGTAAATATCCAAAGTAAATTGTATGTAAGTTGGATACTGAACGATTCCATTTTCAGATCTTGAATGGAAAATTATTTATGTTGGGTCAGCGGAAAGTGAAGACTACGATCAAATTTTAGATACAGTTTTTGTTGGTCCGGTGCCAGAAGGAAGGCACATGTTTGTTTTTCAGGTAAAATATAATTAATAATTCATGCTAATAAGTAAAATAGGCAGTATTAATTAAAATACGGTATGATTATGCAGGCTGACCCACCCGATCCAAGTAAAATTCCTGTTGCTGATGCTGTAGGAGTTACGGTAGTTTTGTTAACTTGCTCCTATCGCTCAAAAGAGTTCATTCGTGTCGGCTATTATGTAAATAATGAGTATGCTGATTCAGAGCTTAGAGAAAATCCACCTACAATTCCTCAGTTTGATAAGGTAAACTGTGAAATGCTGTACATTATTGGCCGCTTACTGAATATTTTTTATTTTATTAGATGAATCGAAATATTTTGGCTACAAATCCTAGAGTCACGCGTTTTAAAATTGATTGGGACGACAACCAAGGCGATGAAAATGTAGCCCCGGTTGAACCAATGGATTGTAATCAGCGAAATGTCGACCACAACAGTATGTCAGAACCACTAAAACCAAACCAAGATGCACTTGCTGTGGAAATTGCTTCCTAGGGTTTTTTAAATGTATCCTCTTGTAAATATACTCACCCTGTTTCCTGTAAGGAAGAAGCAATTATATTTTCTATAATTATTTTTATTTGTCTCTAAAGAATTATGATTTTAAATGCATTTTGTAGTCGTTGGATAAGCAACTAAAGTCTTTTATAAAATTTCATATAAATGTTTCCTAAGTATTTATTTTGGCCTTTAGTTACTATTAACGAAACACAATTTATTGGCCACGCGTTTATTATGTACGTGTGGGTAAATTCGCCGTCATTCATTATATGAGTATGTAAAATACTTCTACTCATTCGAGAAAATGTTTTCATGAAGGCGGAAAGTGGCTCCGTCTGGTGATGACTTAAAACACTTTTATGGGTCGATAGTTTACGGCTCCTGATCAGATGTGAAATGTTATCAACATCCTACTAACTTGCTCTTGTAGTATTAATGAAATTTTTAAAACATAATATTTTTTTCGTTGCAAATTATTGATTGAAAAAAGGTACCGGTACTCGATTATTAAGGTGGGTGCGTGACTCAGAAAAAATTGAAATTGAAAATCATACTTCCGACAATATAATTGATTAATTAGTACTTTATGTTGTATATAATTTTTATAAAATCGTGTTTTGACTAAACTATTTAATTTTATCACTTTATGTTTATTTCTGTTTCATCTGGTCAATGGGAAAAAAATAACCCTTTCCACCCAGGTCATTTATTGAAGTTCCATAAACTCATTATATTAAGTTATGTGTCATGGCATTGATTTCCATTCCGAACTCGTTTCCAACAACACTCGCCATTGAAACGTTTTCATAGCAACCAATAAAATTGATTGCACTCCAGGTGTGGCATGTCCACATCCATTGAACAAAACAAAGCCATGGCCACCAAAAACAGTGATACCTCCAAAGAAAATGATGGTGGACCGCCAGCCTTAGGGTGGACAACTCCGAAAAATAGATTAACTTTTGATTACCAAGATTCAGGTAAGGAATTATTAATTATATACCATCAAACTTTTCTTCATTTTCTTTCACTTTTTGTTGTCTGGGTCTTTTTTCTACTAATGGGCAAAAAGTTGTGATTTGATTTTTATCAGCTTGTTGCTTTCTTCAACTGGGAAACAAATGTCAATGTTTTGGCTCTCAGGTTTTATGACGCTTTTTACTGACTTGTTATAATAGTGGTCTCTGTAAAATGTGTTATGATTTATAATATTATATGCATTTATGGGTATTTTCTGCAATAATAGACAACTTTTTTCATTTTAGAATTTATTAATTTTTTTATTTTTACTGAAGTATGCTCAATAACCATTGCAGCGTTTCTCCTCAATTATTCGTCTGTTTTTCATTTATTTTTTATTCAAATTTATTTTGGCCATGCAAATTTGGGCCAGCTTTTCACACAGTTGAATCACGCAATTGGGTTTGTTTCTGTTATCATGAACCTTTTAACCACTTTGAAAAATAAATGACCATTAAATCGCGTAGTTTTTTTTTTGTTTTATTTCAAGCATAAATTACTTCCGTCTATAGAAGTCTTTTAAGATAACATAGGGATTCAATTATATTTTTTACTTTCACTTTTTCAGTACAATTTATAATAATTTTTTTTTTCTTCAGCAGACGAAGTACCATCTCTTAGTGACTCCGGCAATCATAAAGTGGTTACTTCAAATGTAGGAAATATTTGGAATGAGGCAAGTTTTTTGTAAAAATTTTTTTAAATTTTCAAATGACAGTTTTTGGAATTACCGGAAATTTTTTTTATGTTTTATTAAATGGATAGACTTGTCCTCCAAAAATATAAATTTTTTTTTTAACTTTAAGGCACACAAAAAAGCTGAAGTATGGCCAAACCAGAAAGTTTATTCTGAAATTAGAAGGTATGCCACTAAAATTTTAAAAATTTAAACAAAAATCCATATTGTCAACAAACCTACCGTGACTGAAAAAAAATGTTTATTTCATACACTTGAAAGAATCGATATCTTGCCAGAATAGATGTACATGCAGTTGAGATTAGTCGCTTGTTTATTGAACTCACTTGCGCGTTTCTTGGGAGAAGTTGCAATACATATTTACCTCAATCTCTTGTGTGCGGCATTTTACTTCACGTCGTGAAATCAATTGCTACATTGCATGGAATTAATTTTTTTATTTACATTAAGCAATCACTTTTTGTAGATTTTCGGAAGAAAGATACGTCAACTTTGTAGGAACAGATGTAAGTTAAATTTGTGTGTTTCCGTCATTAATTTCCTTCCCTTTGATTTGTATTGTCTTGTGTCAAGTAATTAACAGAGAAAAAAAGGTTTCGTTTCAAATTTACACCTGCCTACAATTTTTTTTTTTAGTAATTGGTACGCAGCCAAAAAAAAAAAAAAATTAAGTGAAAATGAAACAGTGCCAACGTAGTCATTTCATTGTCATTTTCATGTTCTTTCATATCAGGATAGTAACTTCATGAACTCTGCGTCTCTCTGTGACATTCGCGGCGAATTGGCAGCAATGAAAATAAAATGCGAACGACTACAGTCAGAGGTAAGCAAAACTCTCTATTATAACTTTAAACACTGGATACTTCTCTGCAGTGCACTTTTATTAGTAAAATATACTTTAACGATATTAGATCGTTGATGAATTATAAGTTGGCAAAATTAGAGTGCGTATACTTGAATTATTCATTAGTTGAAGTTTAACGCAGTGTGACGTCATAAATCATACACTGGAATGACCAATGTTACAGCTGCAAATATAACAAGGAAAACACCCTTGTCCAATTGATTGCAGATAAAACTGTTGTATAGTTTATGACTTCTATGCTTTTTTTATTGTTTGAAAAAGAATTGATTCGAGTATTTTATATTCGAGAGTTTTATACGTCTAAATTGTCTTGCATTTAGCTTAAAGAAAGTCAATCCCAAGTCTCCGTAAGAGAAGCCCGTTTAAATTACGTGCAAGATGAATCCAGCCGTTTCCGGGAAGACAATGCCCGACAATCTGCGAGAGTACAAAGTCTGCAAAGACAGCTTTTAGAATGCGAAGACGAACTGTCCAATGTGCGGAGAACCTTGCGCGCGCAAGAACTTGCCGTGCACTCTTTATCACATGATAAAGAAATTAACCAAAAACGATTGGAAGATTTAGAGGAACGCTTGCGGTAATTACCTGGAAAAAGATGAATTGCCTAAATAAACATTATGGGTCATATTTCAGAAATCATTTGTTAACTAGAGAACAGGCAGAGCAAAGAGCCATATCGGCGACTAAACAGTTGAAAGAAGTCGTTTTGCGTATTGCTGCTCTTGTGTGTGGTCAAACGAATGAAGATTCTCCAGATCCCGATTCAATTATAAATAAAGTCAGTTTCGCACAAATAATTTGTGTTTCTAATTAATTACACAACTTTGTTGTGTTTTAGGTGAATGAAGTGGTTAAGTCCAACGCTCATCTTCGTGCCAAAGTTGTTGCAATGAGCGGAGCATTGACCAGTCGAGAGTCAGAAGTGCATGTAAATGAGCATGCATTAGCGCAACTTCTCTCCGAACTGGAAACCGAACGGAAAAAAGCACAGTCAATGCAGGAGGAAAATCGGCAAATTCAAAAACAAAATGAAGAGTTAGAACAAGAAATGGAACAGCTGCGAGCGACTTTAAATGACACAAAAGACCGATTAATTGCGTTGCAAAAAGTAGATGCGATGGAAAAGGTTTCGAGTCAAGAGTTGCTCATTTTAAGAGAGACGATGGCCACACTGTTGTCGACAGTTCCAGAAGATATTGACATCAAAGACAGCGTCAGGAAGTTAATAGAGATGGAGAAAAAGTATAAAGAAGTAAGCTAGGTCAAAGATGTCCACTTGTTTCTTGGAAACTTTCTTTAATTTAAGTTTTTGTTAATTTAACTTTCTTCGCCGTAGTGTAAACACGTAAATAATAAATTAGTAGTCTTTGTTGTTGGGACAACAGAATGGAATATTGTCAATATTTGACAGCAAAAGCAATTACTTTTGGTAATACAGATTATGGGGTTTAATAATTGCTTAATTCTGGTTTATAAAAATTCAATCAATCGATAAACTGCATCAAAAATTTGTTTTATAGGACGCGAGAGTATTGCGAGAGCAATGGACTGCAGCGATATCGGAAGCCAACCAAGAACGAGATGCACGACTTCGTTTAGATGACATACTTTTTAAGAATAAATCACAGATTGCCCAGTTACAAACAGAAATAGAAAATGAAAATAAACTGCGAGAGACGATTACCGAAGACCGAGACCTGGTTTGTTGAACTCAAAATTTGAATACATCAGAATTGACTTTCTTTAAATCCATAGTACGAACATATTGTTAGACAAATCCATCAAAGACTCTGGCGCGGCGAACGTAAACATTGGCCTGAAAGAAGTCAACTCAAACACACCATTATAACCCGTCTGGAGGAGCTTCTTCAACAAGCTGACGAAATTACAAGTGATTTGGAAACAACTAAAATGCGTGAAAAGAATTTGCAAGACGATTTAAGCCGTAAATTGCGCATGGATGATACGTTAAATAAAGAGAGAGATGAAGCTAAAGATGAAGCGCGTGCACTGCAACTACAAGTTGCGCAATTAACCAGAAGGCTTCACGATTCTATTTCAGAAAATCAACAAAAGCAACTGAAGGTGGGTTGTTGTTATGTCATGTCATGAACACAGCATTAAAAACCTTGTGTTACTTTACAGGAAGAATCGTTGCAACAAGAAATTAAACAGCTGCTTAAAAAAATTTCCATTCTCGAAAAAACTGCCAATAAAAGATTATGGGGTTCCATAACATATCCGAGTCGACAGGGAAAGCCACGACCTGGAAGCGCCTTACCACTTGCTTCTACAGGAGATTACAAAGTTTGATTTTAGCTTCATTAAAAAGTAATATATTACCCGCCCTGTTACTATAATTATAATTTTAGATGAGGTCTCAAGTAGTGAGAATGTTAGGACTTGACGTGGGAACGGAACCAGCCACAGATGAGAATATTCTTCGACGACTAAACAATTTAGTTGATGTACGTCTTTTTTTCGTGAAAGTTGCACGCTATTCAGTAATCATTGTGCTGTGATATTTCAGGCTCAGAGAGTTGCCATTAACAGGAAATCTGTCACCCGCCCTAGTAGTAGTGGAGATGAGCAATTCAATGAAGAATGTGTAGGGAGAAGTTTGCTGAAGGCAACTCATAAACATTAAATTGTCGCTGCTTGCGTGCCTATGTAGCTATTTATTTGTGGAGTAGGAGGTTAGGCCTAGATTTACTCTTTTTTTTTTTTTTTTTTTTTTTTATAAAACAATTATAAAATTTTGTTATAATTTTATTTATACTTTTTTATAACGATGAATGAGTGTCATAAATATGAATTTTTTTAAGGATTGTTAACAAAAATGTTTTTTAAACTAGTGATTTGTGTTGTACGTGAAATAAATAATAAAAAAAATATCTGAGAAGAAATAGTTTTTATTCTTGATGAATACACCACCGAATGACTAGAGAAACTTTTTATAAAATTTTTGGCATTACGTAATGTCATCTGTTTGTCTTTGAGCACGAGCAAAATTTAAAAACACTTGCTCCAAAGTGGTTTGACTGACAGAATAGTCTTCAATGTGATATTTAGATTTGGCCTTCTCTATCGTACCAAATATATAGGCCCATGTCAGTTTTGGGTTTTGTATATGATAATGTATCATTCCATGATGAGTGTCTTTTAAGACGCTCCCTATTAGAAAACGAACTTGTAAATAACACGTCAAACAAAATAGTCATTTCTTTGTACCTGGAAAACTTGTTTCAATGAAATTCATTAGTCGTTGCAAGCTTGCGTCAGTGGCTTTGGTTTGAGCTCCTTCATCTAGACGTCTTATTTTGGCCATTAATGTATATCCTTGCCCAAATTTATTTTTAAGATGTTGCGGGCTGCCTAAACATCGGAATTTTCCATTGACCATGATAGCCAATCGAGTACATAGTACATCACATTCCTCCATACTGAAGAAAAAAAAGTGTTAGCTCTCCTCAGCTAAAAAATAATAGTGTGATATTGTAAAAATAAAAATCACCTGTGTGAAGTAAGAATAATAGAATGCCCTCTCTCTCTTATACGTGAAATGGCATCCCATAAAAGTCTTCTAGCTAAAGGATCCATTCCAGTGGTTGGTTCGTCCAAAAATACAATCTGGGGACTTCCAACTAAAGATACTGCGGTGCTCAATTTTCGTTTATTCCCACCGCTGTACTCTCTAACCATTTTATCTAAATGCTCGTTGAGTAATAAATTATCAGCAAGACTGTTCACTAATCCGGCAATTTGACATTCATATACTCCGTGCAACCGTGCAAACATGTAAAGTGTTTCTCGACCAGTCATTTGATCAATCAGAGCATCAAATTGAGGGCAGTAGCCAATCCTTTGCTGAACCTAAAACAAGTAAACAATTAGTTGCATTATTAATGTTAATTTTTTCCATTAGCATGTACTTGTTTCAGGTGTTTAGTTACGCTGAACCCTTCAACAAATGCGTCACCCTCTGATATAATTTCGTCTCCTGTCATCATCTTAAAGGTAGTCGTTTTACCTGCACCGTTTACACCCAGCAGACCGAAACATTCCCCGCGAGGAATGCCAGCAGAGATATGATCAACGGCTAAGAAGTCACCGTAATATTTTGTAACATTTCTAATATAAAAAAACTCGGTTTAATTATTCGTTTAATAAAGAGGAACAACTGTACCTCAAAATTAAATTGTCAGTAGACGCAGAAGTTCCTACAGGTGTTGCTTCAATCCTTTCTCTCTCAGCAGCAACATCGTCATCATCTACCATTCGATCTCCATCTTGTTCCACTTCTCCATCTATTAAAATTTAATTATCATATTGAATTAAGTATTTTTTTTCCCTTCAAAAAACTGAAAGGAATCGAAATAGGGTACTTCCGGCACGTTAATTTCTAATTCCTTCCCAAAAATATTCCTCGTTCTTGCTCTTATTTTTTTTTTTTTTTACTGGGCGCGCTTTATAAAAAAACGCAGTTGCAGTGAAGCTCACCTGCTGCATCTATCATTAGTAGCTCTTGATCAGAATTTTCTCCTGGTGCTTCCTGACTTAACTTGACGTAAACTGAAATGAAAGGGAAAATATTTAAAACGCGGAATCAAATTTTTAAAATAATATACAAGCAAATAGATCAATTGCACAACTCTCAAAATTTTTTAGTGCGTGAGTTTTATTAGTTTCAAGCCATTTGTGTTCTAGATAATTAAAGCTGAGACCTGTGCTTTTCACAGTTAGACTTACGCTTGCCGTTGACAGATAAAACGCACGAAGGGGGAGGGCTCAATTTGCGTTTATAACGAGATTTTGTTCGTCTTCTAGCTGTGGTCACATTACAATCAGTGATCGATGCAATTGTGATTTTTAATTGTAAGTGCAAACAATTAGTAACAACGACAAGAGTGAGTAATTAAAATCATAAGGCAATCAACTCACATTTACGAGAATGTCGATTCATCATGTTAGCAACCATCTGTCTGAGCCAACGTTTGGCTTTTCTTAGAACTTGCATTTCCATTAAAATCATAATAAACCAGAAGAAGAACCCCTGGATTATTAATAAAACAAGCATTCTGCCAATTCCAGGACGTTTCCATGAAAGAAAATTTTCCTGATACTCAGGGCACGGATAACTACCACAATTTCGAGTGACTGAAAATAACAAGAATTAATTTTCGATAAGATCAAAATTATTTACTGTTATAAAAAAAAAAAAAAATCTTACTTTTGGCCAATTCGCAAAATGGTTTTACCATTGGATAGGAACACATTCTGTTTATGTGATAATTTTTATATAAATCGTAACAAGCCCAACCCAAGCAATAACTGGGCAAAACTAAAAACGCATAGTCAAGGAAGTTCGCCCAATCGACCACTCCAAGTTCCGGTATGGAAAGGATTGTCACGGTTAATAATGTCGCCAAACCTAAAAAGATTTGAGAATTAAAATTTTCAAAATTATTTTGAATGATTAAATTACCCGTAAAAATATTAAAAATCATTAGTCGGGTAAATCCTGTTGCTGGTACTTTGAAGGAGAATGACATTAAATACATGAGTGGCAAAGTACTCCACGCGTACAAAATAAATAGCAACATGAAACGACCTGTAATTATTAAAATAAATAAATAACCAGTTTCAACAGCATAAAACTAGTTTTACTTTGTTGAAGAGGATCCGCATAGCCTTCTTGGTTGAATGCAACGAAAACCAGAAGAATCATGTAGCAGGGAACAAGGAAGTTAATGAAATCCCATATGAAGGTTGTTACCCAAAATATAATAAAATTGACGCCACTAACGAATTGTAGATGGCGAGATTTGGTGTTGTTCTCCTTAATAATGAAAATAGCAAAACTACTGACAACAAATGCAATTCCAAACACTAGGTTAAAAGCAATATTGAAGCCTAGATTTCCACTGAAAACTGCCAACATCTAAAACGTTTAAAAGATAAATTTTTTGTATAAAATGTATTATATTCGTTTCTACTTACAGTATCAGATACACTGAGGGCAAATGGGTGGTTTATGACCGAAAATTTGTACCCAGAGTTGTTGGTGTAATATTGCAATAAGGCGTTGTCTATTAACCACAAGCTAATCGTTGGCCCATGATATGGTTGATTATTGAAATGGGCAATTAAACTAGTTTTATGAATGATTGAATTATGGAGTAAGCTGATTGCTGCTATATGATGCAAGTTGAAATGCGGTAGGTCGTCGGTCGACTTTTGCAACAAATAATCCGTCATATTTTTGTATTGAATTGTATTGCTAACATCTATAGGGTAATTCTCTCCCCGAAATTGAGTTCTGTAAAACTGAGCAAACCGCAAGGAATTTGAATTTGAAGCAGCTGTTTTGCTCATGTAATACGGCACCACGGTTTCGCCAAATCCCTGAAAAGAAATTTGTAAGTTCAACAACAAATTTAGTTGTAGCGCGATTGAGTTTACATCTAAGGTTACAGTCCATGGTTTAGGATTGTCGTTTGAAGGTAAAGTTCGAGCAATAGTCAATGATAAAATCACAAAAACAACTGGGATGAATAACTGAGAAACTGTCAGTATCCAATTACGTTGTGTGTACAAAATTCGTTTGAGTAACATGGCCCAAAATTGCTGCATGTACAAATAAACTCCTTCATTTCTCTGAATCGGTTGTTGCAGAAGTTTTTCTGTAAAAAAAACACCGTAATTAGGACTTTACTTTGAGAAAACCGTACATTCCCTTACCATTTGAACCTTCCATTATGATGTTACTACTTGGTGACGTCATTTCCCCGACGTCATTCAAGTCAACTAACTTTCCATTTTCTGTACCATTACTTTTGGAATGAACTAACATATTACGCAAACCTTCTCCTCGGTTGCTTTCCCCTACTCGAAGGAAAACTTCTTCCATTGTAGTAACAGAAGCACCGTAACTAGAAATTCCCAGAGAATCTTTTTGTTCTTCTAAAGTTGCGAAAAGGGACTCAAATTTGGATGCTTCTTCATGAGGAAGTATATAAGACAATTCCGCTCCAATATTGCTTTCTAGCTCAGCAGTTGGAAGCCACCGCAAAACTAAGTCAGTAATTGCATTGGCATTGCAACTTGGTTGTTTCACAATGATCATATGATAACCAGCACCTAAAAAAACGCAATTAAAACTTGTACTTGATATAATTTAAATAATTACATACCATATTTCTTTTTCAAGAAAAGAGAAGTGCCAGTGCACTGCAGTTGGCCATGTGCCATGATTGCAATTCTATCTCCTAGTAAATCGGCCTCATCCATAAAATGTGTTGTTAGAAGAATGGTTCGGCCTTCTCTTTCATTTTGAAGAAGATCCCATGTGTTCCTTCTTGCGGACGGATCCATTCCAGATGTAGGTTCATCCAACATAACCACCTTAGAACCTCCGCATAATGCTATTGCAACGGAAAGCTTTCTTTTCATTCCTCCGGACAACGTTTTTACTAGCGCGTGTCTTTTATCTTCAAGGAGTAATGCTTTCAATAGACGATTCGTTTCTGTTTGAACTACATCGTTGTCATTTCCTTTTAGCTGTAATAAAAATTGTGTTATAATTTGGAAAGAAATCTTAATAGAGTTTTTACTTTGCAAAAAAAATATAGATGTTCTGCAACGGTCAAATCGTCAAATAAGACGTCGTGCTGAGGGCATAAACCAAGAGTTTTTCGTATAGCTGCCATATTTTCCCTACAGTCGTAACCACTAATAATAGCAGTTCCACGTGTAGGCGGTATTAAACCTGAATAGAATAACAACGATAAAAATGTAAAAGTGCAAAGAATTTAAGGCACACCTGTCATGGTAGACATGGTTGTCGTTTTTCCAGCTCCGTTGTGACCTAATAGCACAGTAATTTGGCCTTCAAACATATTTAAGTTTACGTGACTTACAGCAACTTTAACTTTGTTATACACCTTAAATTAGAAAGTTGTAAAAAATTATTAAATATATTGCGTAACGTTTGCTAGAATCTGCCTACTCAGAGTGACAGTAAAGAGCTTTATGGTTTTGTTTGCAACTTTAAAATTGCGTAATGGAAAAGTTTGATAAATCATTAAGTGCCCTTCATGCTTTCCAAGGTGGCAGATAAAACGGCAAAAGTGCGCACTTACTTTACACAAATCTTTAATTTGAACTCCTGCTGTAAGACCAACTGGATCTTTCTCAAAGAATTCAGGATTAGTGAAATCTTTATCTAATACTTCGTCGCACACTTCGTCAGCTTTTGTACTATTTGCCCAGTATTCTTTCTGACATTTACAAAATATAAAAAATTAGATACAAATTTTAACACAACACCATTAAACCTACAGTGAATGGAAAATTCCAAGGCTGTGACAAGCCAAATTCGCCCGGAAATACAGCTTCAACATACCACGTCATAATGGAATACAAAACACAATCGACCATCATTAAAAATAAAACCATTCCTAAGGTGAGGCCATCACCAGGTGTAACACTCCGAAACAAGTTATGCCATTGAATTCCAGCTCCTTAAAAATTAATTTTTAATTTTCATTCGAGTTGTCACTAAAATATTCTTAAATGTACCTGTTCCTTCATGCATTGTAATGAGTTGTGCACCTAACGACATGGCTGTATTTGAGAAAAAGCATGACCATATTTTGGTTGAGTAGGCTAAACTGTCATAACGAGGTGCCATGAAGAAAAACGGTACAAATGTTACAAACCAAAACATCCCTGCTGCTGTAGCTGCAGAACTGGCTGAGAAAAATATAAAGCGATAGTATTGAAAGTTTGAAGAAGAATTCAAAATTACCTTTATTAAATAACGTGCTGACGAAATTGCAGAAGCAAATGCTTGTAATGTTGTAAACGGCCAAAAAGATGAAAAGCAAAAAAGGATTACTTTTATTTAAGACTCCAACTCCTTCGTTGATAGGCACTATCAACAGACCGACTATTATCGCTGATGTTGGTAGGTAGAGTAAAATTGTTTTGACAAACCAAGCTGCCCAGTGCAACCAACCACTTAAACCCATCATTTTCATTGACTCCTGAAAATATTTTACATATAATTACATTGCATTAAAAAAAAAAAATAAAATGCTTACTTTGATTCGATTTTCCTTTTCATGAACAAGAGATTTCACTAAATTGATTGCTGGATAAAGGAAACTAATTAACAGAATAATTGGCAACCACTCTTGCAGTGCCATAAGAAACTTGTCATCAACAAAAGGTGGGTATGGGAAACGCCGCATCTTTACTTTGATGTCAACTGGACTTTTGGTCAAGTATTCGATAATTGAAACGGCAATAGCATGCTGAATTGCAAGAAATCCTTGGCTATAATAACCTAATTATTAAGTGTAAGACGTCTGCAGCAAGAAAATTTTTAGTTTCAACTTGTACCTGGCCGTCCACCTTCATTTGAAAACATTTCTCTAGGACCTGGCATTTGATAAGTAGGATAAGTCTGTTCTGTGAACCATGTGTCGGCAAATGCAAGAGGCGAGGAGGTTCCATTGCTAATATTAAAGATTTTATTGTTTGTAAATGGGTAAAATATGCAGAATTGTTTAAAAAACATCAACCTTTTTACTTTCATCCGGATCTTGTATTGAATGTCTTTGGGAAATGTGTTATTCTTGTTGATATTGGGAAAAATGACGCCAGCCAGTATATCCATTGTACCATACATGGCAAACTTCTCCAATTCATCTTCAGTTTGAAAACCGATACCTAAAAATATTTGTTTCAGAAAATGTGTTACTATAATGGCATGAATAACACGTCATATAGAACTTCGTAATTAGATTTTAATCTGCGAACTAAAATGAGTACGCCAAACTAATCATCAACTGTCTCGCATCATTGGTTTTTTTTTATAAATAAACGTGTTAACTATAACATTTCGTCTTAGAAATTTATAAATTTATTTTATTTTTAAAATAATTATGAAAAAAAAAATGTCACCTGAATTTGCAAAACCTAGATTGTTGGCCACTTTGAGCATGACATCATTAACCGCAGTACTTGTATTCGGACAGAACGCCACTGGTAATGCACGACGTCCTCCACCAACTTTGCCAAATAAAATACTAAGTTGTTGTAAAATCTCCCGTTTGGACATAGTCGATGGCAGCCGGTCGATACTGAAGTCATGGTAAATGATGGGGTCACTAAAAGTATCATAAGGAGCGATTTTTCTGATGAACACCAAAAGAAGAACCAAACAAATAGGCAGAAGAAACTCGAAGGCAGTGACGAATTTATGTCTTTTTTGTAAAACGAAATTCTTCCATAACAGAAGCCGAAACTGCTGAGTCCGAGACATATCCAGAGGACTCAGTTGATTAGGCCAGGCTGCATTTTGCCAAAGGAAATTCTGACATTACAAAAAAATATGAAAAACACAAAAGAAAAAATCCCACGCACAAAGCTGCACAGGTGGAAAATGATGACGCGGAGATGAATCTGCCTTTATGTTTGCGCCGCCCTCAAAACTCAACCCAATGAATGAAAAATGAAGTGAAAAAGGATATTTTTTCTCTGCGAGTTTGCGCGTTGCCCTTGATCAACATCTCCCGTGACCAGGGAAGTTGTTGTAAGGAGTTTGCGTGCTCAATTCTCTACACTTCCGTTAAAGTGGACGCCCTGTTGAAATGAAGCAAACCTCGAGAAGCACGAGTGTGAGACATTCCATAGGAGGTGACAGGTGAAAGACCTCAACAGCCTCGACTCTGCAATCTCAGATGCGAGAGGTCGTTCGTTATAATGAGGTCGGTCAGATTGTGCCGCAGGCAATATTTTTCTGCTTCCTGACACCAATCCACTCACCTGTTGAGGAAACGCACGAGGAACCCGCCCCAAAATTCATCCCTCCTATCCCGCGAGGGGAGAAATGAAGTGCATGTCTCAACTCCAGTTCATGCGGATGCAGATTCTAATTAGACGCACCTACACTCGTGCACTCAAATTTCACTAGTTTGCTTATCAGATATTGGCATTGAAATGCGGTCAAGAATTAAGTTTCTTTATTCATTCACTTGAAATCGTCAATAACATATTCTCAGAACGCATTTTTTTTTTTTTTTTTGACATTCCTCGCTTTCTTCATCCGTTTCTTTTGTATTTAGTTTCAATTTTTATTAGTCTATTGTGAACTGGTAAAAAATAAACTACTTTGCGTGTATGTGATGAATAGTTTCAATATCTATTCCACGGATGTTTTGCAATTTTATGGAAATTGTATACGTGTGATTCACACCAATTTTTTTTTATTTAAATTTATAAATATTAAATTAATTTTTTAAACAGAACTTCAAAACCGTTTATAGTTTATTTAGCAGGTGGTTCATTGCAGGTTTATTGGTCGTTAAGTGATTATGTGATATTTCAAGTACCATGTGCATGCCACATGCGCATTACATTTAAATTTCTTTAAGTATTGAAAATCTCCCCCCCCCCCTCCCCTTTCCTATGGATTACAAACCAGTGTACAAAAAAAATGCGTAATAACTTTTTGATGTCCTTTCCCTTTCATTTCTTCCTTGTTTATTTATTCACATATAAAAAACAATCCAAGACAGACCAAGACAAACCAGTTCTAAGACGTACCATGTGATGACAACAACAAAAAATAAACTAGCGAGTACAAAAAAAATATATCAATTTCATTTAACAGAACGTGTTTTTTTTTTTTGAATAATTAATTTAACATACTTTCTCTTGCGTACACATCCATAGAGGTGTTAAAAAAAAAACTATACGCATTGGTTACGTCAGACGCACTTGCAATTTTTATTTTTTGCATAGTGCCA
This sequence comes from Pachymerium ferrugineum, assembly GCA_034686365.1. Classification (NCBI taxonomy): domain Eukaryota; kingdom Metazoa; phylum Arthropoda; class Chilopoda; order Geophilomorpha; family Geophilidae; genus Pachymerium; species Pachymerium ferrugineum. The sequence continues at coordinate 12 of JAQGAS010000815.1, read as the reverse complement.
GTAGGAAAGAAC
>JAQGAS010000814.1:0-33292 GCA_034686365.1 Pachymerium ferrugineum | reverse complement strand
ATGGCAGATGTGTCAACAGGAATTTGCCTTGTATTGTTTGGGCCAATATTCGAACTGTTGTCTGGTAAAGACATTAACAAGAAGTGTACAATATGTTACTTTTTTAGAAGACTCATACTCAGACTTGCTAATATCACACTTGAGTGTAAAGAGAAAAAGCTCACAAAAGCAAAGATAGTAGTCACATTCTGCCTTCATTTACTCTAAACGTTTAAACAACTTCACTTTGAGTTTATGTTGTCAAGATCCAAAGATCCTCCATACTGACTAACTGATGATACGTTTACAATTCGAGTATTCATCCTTTCATTTCCTGATTCGACTAATTTTGGCAAAAGCAAAAACGTGAGAAGAAAATGGCCAAGATAATTAATGGCAAACTGAGATTCAATTCCTTCCTCAGTTAGTTTGTATGGTGGAATCATAACTCCAGCTATAAAAAGATTTTAAAAAATTAGATACAACAAAAAATATCGCAATAATATAATAAGGCACATTTTTATTGCGGAACAGACTGAAATTTATTGCAACATATCTTTTTGTCGGATCTGGAAAATTCCGAAAAGAATGAACTCTCACATTGGCACTCTTCTTATGAGAAGAAAATTAGTTTATAAACTTCTGGTTATTAAAACGTGGCTAGAAACGTATTCGTAAGAGCTATCACTTCCCATTGAGTGTCGTTTAAATTTAATTGCCCACTGTAAACTAGCAGGGTGTCAGTCTGCATCGTAATAGTAAACGGCCTGATTGCATTGGATCATCAGAATGATCAAACGTCTATAGATACGTATTCTTAATATACAAATCTATGTACTCCTGTAGGTAGACGATGTTACCATTATTTATAAGAAGGTTTAAAGGTAATTTACGTTCCAGAAAGTTATTTGCAAACTTTCGCACCGACTGCGAGGAAGTGATATCCACTTGAAAGTATTCAACTAAAATTGTAATTTAAAAAATTAGTCGTAATTTTTGTGAATAAACGAAAAAAAAAAAACCTTTAGCTTCAGGAAATTCTTTTTTAAGATTTTCCAATAACTTTCCACAACTGGCACTGGATGCGACTGAAAGTATGAAACAAAATCAGCATTACACGATCCCCAAAAACTCTACAAAGCTATTCACTTATAATGGTGTGAATTTTGTGAGAAAGTAACTGTCTGACCACTTCCAAACCAATTCCTTTGGAACCTCCAGTGACTATTGCAACATGCCCGTCTCTTGCTTGAATTCCTAAAAAAATAGGTTCCGTGTAGTATTAATACTTCTCATAAAATTTTTTTTACCTGTCGGCGGAACGCGGGTTTCAAATATGTGTTTACCCCAAACATAAATGAATAATAATATAGCAAATACAGCATTTACTGAATGTTTTAAAAAAATTCGACTTCTGCTTCGAAAATCCATGATTTTGCAACGGATGAAAGTTACCATCTGTTGAATGTATGTTTATCAGATAACAATTAAAAACATGCTCTCCTATATTTTCTGTAATTATTTCTTTATGTTAAAACCAACTGCCTGTGCTATTGTTTAAACTTTTAAAGATGACTATAAAGATTTCGGAAGAGCAAATGTGAAAATCAATATTCACATGCTCTGAAATTATATTAAGTTGCAAATATTGAGTCAATAGTATTGTTAGTAAACAATAAAATTTTTTCTAATACCAGAATAAATATATAAATGTATAAATAAGTAACTCATAAGTTATTATTAACTGACCTCGTTAACTCGTTGTTAATGTGTCTTTAGTGCTACATTGGATCGAGCATGATAATGACTAAACACTACAACTTTCTCTCCTGGAGCAACCCTTTATTTATCGTGGAGATCATTTACATTTAATAATTCACAAGTTCTTTTCCACAACTGGAGTCTCAATTCTCGATTACATGCAAGTTTATTGGGTGGAGTAACTCGGCAATTCTCAAAATATTTCCCACTCAAATTTTCGGTATCCCACGAAAGAGCCACGTGCACTATGCAGTCAGCGCTTTGTTCAGCAGACTGAAAAAGCGCAAAATAATAATTATAACAAAAAATTTAATATTTAATATTTTTAATACCTGAAATAGCAGATGACGTAAAGCAGGTAGTTTACTAAATATTGTGTACTGATATAAATTTGTCAACGTTACTCCTGGGTGAACTGCATTTATAGTAACATTAGCCTTTTCTTTATTTAATAATTCTTGTAGGAACATTGCGTGCATAACTAATGCCAATTTAGAATTTGCGTAACTCCCGTACGATGAATAGTTTTTCCTGCTAAATAGAGCAAAACAAATTAAATTAAAAAACACATTAAATTAATAAGTTTGTCTTGAGAACTAACATGCATGTGTCTTTGTATTCACAACTTTTACAACAGTTCTGTAAGAAGTTGATTCTAGATATAACTAATAGCTAGGGTGGATTCAGCAGAGTGGGTTAAGTTATAAATTCAGCTTCATAACATATGTAATGTTCGGAAACCGCAACCAACTTTAAACTGACTGGATAGTGAGATTCCACTTTCCAGTTCAGATGGACGTTTAAAATTGTTCGACAACAGAATTGTATTCCAAAATTCTTACGATTTTGGGTTCACATTATTTGTTTGCGATTTCTCACTTGTAGAAAATGAGTGGAATGATGTTTTGCCACATGCATGTGAATTATAGTCACAATTAGAAATCGTACTTGGTATGAATATCGTTAACAAACAAATTGCCTGCATAGTGACAACAAGAGGTCACGTTTATTACACGAGTTTTTAATGTGTCTTTTCCCGTTTCTATTAGCTTTGGTAAAAGTAAATACGTCAAAAGAAAATGGCCAACATAGTTGATGCCTAACTGCGATTCAACTCCATCTTCAGTTAATTTAAAGGGACCAAACATAACTCCAGCTGCACTAAAAATAACAATTGTAGTTGATGTAATTACCAGCATCTTTAAATGAAATTCTCACCATTATTTATTAATACATGTAATGGTAATCCCCTCTTTAAAAAATTCTGAGCAAAATTTCGGACGGATTTGAATGAACTCATGTCAACTTCAAAGTGTTCAACTGTAAAACAAAATTTTATATTTAGTGATATAAAATTTTCCTGCCAACTTTGTTCACAATACCTTTGGAATTAGAAAATTCATCTTTAAGACTTTTTATTACGTCCTTGGAATTACTAAGATTGGAAGCTGTAATTAATATAAGTATTAAATAATTTTTAAATTCTATTAAACTTACCAATAATTGTATGAATTTTGAAAGAAAGTAACTGACGAACGACTTCTAAACCAATTCCACTCGATCCACCCGTGATAACGGCAACTTGCCCCACTCGAAGTGGAATATCTAATAATTCATTTTATTAATAAAATTTCCACGTGTCTTTTGATACTCATACCTGTAGGAGTTCTATGCCTTTCAACCAATTGCTTAATTAAGTAGTAAATTCCTATAATCCAGATTAAAATGAAATCCCAGATGTTTTTCAAGGTATTCCCCATTATATTTTTATCTGTGCCAACCTGCCTTCAAACACACCACATGATTAGTCTTAACTTGGTAATAGTACTCCTTTAGAACCATAGATGGCGCCAACGACTATTTCTCATTTATAATCAAAATAACAAACTTTTTTAAAACATATTTACCAGGCATCTTTTTAATCTGAATATCAAATTATAAAAACTATAACAAAGGCAAAATAAAATTACAAAAATATTAAAATATACTGTAGAGAATGTAGTGAGTAGAATGGCAATTAAGTGACACTTCCTTCAAACTGGTGGGTCAAAATCATTTAAATCTAGCAACTCGCAAGTTTTTTTCCATAAGCCAATTTGCAATTCCCGTATCGCGGCGAGTTTATTTGGTTCTGAAATGTGACAGTTTTCAAAATATTTTCCTCCGACAGATTCCGTTTCCCATGAAAGAGCAACGTGAACAACACCATCAGCACCTTGTTTTGCTGTCTAATGTTTAAATAAATTAAAATAAATTATTTCCCAAAATTATCTCAATATTACCTTGAAGATAAATTTACAAATAAATGGAACCATGTCAAATAAAGTGTGTTGATACAATTTAGTGTCAACGATTCCCGGATGAACGGCATTAATGGTTACAGGAACTTTATTTTTATTTAAAAATTCTTGCAAAAGTATGGCGTGCATTACTTGAGCCAATTTCGATTGTGCGTAAGTTCCGTGCGCAGAGTAATACATCCTGCAAAGACATTACATGAAATCTTCCAAACTTAATCATGACCCTCAGACAAAATGATCAAGAAGGTTCTACTAATAAGCAGACTGCTTCGGATTTTGTTTTATCTAAAGGCCATGTTTTAATTATTAATCACTTCGAGTTTAAATCGTGAATTTTCATGTAGCCAGCATAATGACAACAAGAAGACACATTTATGATTCGACTTTTTAAGGTGTGTTTCCCCGTTTCTGTTAACTTTGGTAGAAGTAAGTACGTTAAAAGAAAATGTCCAATATAATTTGTGCTGAACTGTGATTCGATTCCGTCATCAGTAATTTTATAAGGGCCGAACATAATTCCAGCTGTAAATAAAAAAAAAAAAATTATTATTATTATTTTGTTACAAAATGATAGAAGCAGTGAATTCCAAATGGCTATTTTTAAATAGGTTTGGTGGAGAGAAATTAATAGATTATACGTGTCAATTTAAAATGATAACAGCTTACATTAATGCATGCTGTAACCTTTCAATATATAGACTAGGTGATAAGGTAAACTTTTGTCCTCGCTTTGTTGGCTTACATTACCAGACATTATACCAAGTTATTATTGAATGGCACATTTGTACGACGCCTCAGTACAAGGGAGGAAACTTATGTCGCACATCAAAATACACTGGAAAGCATTGCACAGTGTAAAAACCTTAACACATTTTTCTTAGTGTTGCAAAAGGAATATTGCCTAAGCTTAGTATCAGTATAGAATACTACATATATTATTTCGAAAAATTCTCCCCTCCCAAAAAATATACCATTATTAATCAGAAGATGTAAAGGTAATTGTCTATTTAGGAAATTCTCCGCAAAATTTCTAACAGCTTTTGATGAACTCATGTCCACTTTATGATATTCAACTGGAAAAATAAATAAGTAAATAAATTCTTTACTTTAATTTTTTTTCTTAAATAACAAACCTTTGGCTCCAGGAAATTCATTTCGGAGTTTTTCTAATAAATTTCCACAATTTGAACTAGATGAAGCTAAAAAAAAATAAAGCGTTTAATTTTCGAAGCACCGATCTTTATGTTCAGAGACTCACCTATTATCGTATGAATATTATGTGAAAGTAACTGCCGGACTATTTCTAACCCGATTCCTCTCGAGCCTCCTGTGATTATCGCAACTTGGCCATCTCGTTTATGAATTCCTATAGATAACATATGAGCATTGAGTATTTTTATTTCATAAGAAATTATGTTATTCTGTTCGTTGTTTACCTGTCGGTACTCGATGCCGTTCACACAGTTGTTTGCATAGAAAATATGCCCCTAACGTCCATACTAGTATAAAATCCCAGATGTAATTTAAAAGTGAGGATGTATTACTCCAATGACCCATATTTTTTGCGTTTAGACAACACAGAAGTCCTAGGAGCGTCTGCTTCAGGTTGCCAGACGACGGGATTTTGAATTGTGATGAAAGCACACCTAATTTTAATACATACAGTCTAACTACAGACAGGAACTTTATGCTGTATCGTGTACAGATCTGTCACTAACATCCACTAAAATCTATTTCAACAAACTGACAGTTTGGGAATGTTTGTTATACCAAGAGTATATAGAATTCTATATACTTTTGGTTATACATTGTAAGTTAATGAAATTAAAAGAAATTTTTCCGTACTCTAACAACAGACTTAGACTTAATTGGTAAATTGCGGTATCGATCTGTTGGTAGATTACCAAAGTTCATTCTCGCTAAAACATTTTTTAAAGTCAAGGCATGTTTTTTAAACATGTAATTATTAATTCAAAGGTGTGACGAATTTCAATTAAATGAAATAAAATGCACGGATCTGCTATTCGTGCAAAATGTGTGAGAACGAAGGTGATGGCCGTTCCAATTTTACCAGCGGAATTATAGTGAAAAGCCTATGTTAGAAACCAGCAATAAGTAGAAACCGAACGACGCCTGGAATATGATGAATCCTAAATTTGTTTTCCCAGCTAACAATATTGAATTTTAATTTAGGTCACATGAATGTCATTAAACCAGGAAAAGAAACCGTAAAAAACCCCGAATGAACCATAATTTATTTAAATTATTTAAATCATATTCATAAATTCGTATATTTTATTTATAGTCGTGAACCACAGCGAAAGCTAAGAGAATTAAACTATATTAAGAAGACATCGATTAAGTACCTAAGGCAAAATCGTTAATGATTATGAAACATTGAGAAAGACGTCTCAAACAAACCAGTTTATAAACCATAAGGTAAAAAGATCTTATGGTTTATAAACTGGTTTGTTTGAAAATAAATCAATTCTAGATTCGAAACTAGAAACTCCAAAATTTATAAAGTTGGTTGTAAAAATAAATGAAAAAAAAATCACCATCATGAGCATTTAAGCTTATTGGCAATAAATCTTTTTGAAAATCAATCCGATGAATGCGGATCCCAAATTCCGTTTAAATTTCCGCCTTCAGGTTACGTATTTGATACCTGTAGAAAATTTCAGCGACGAATTATAATCCTATCCGAGATTGAAGGAATCTCAACTTCGAAGAAGGCGAACAAATTAATCGAATGTTATACCAAGAAGTAATTTATAAGACGCAAGTTATTAAAAAAAAATGCTTAAAAAAAGAAAATTTGAACGAGCCATAAAAAAATGCTTAAAAAAAGAAGATTTGAACGAGCCATAAAGAATGAATGAAGTAACTGAGAAACGAGTATTAAGCAGAATTAAGGCACTGTCACTGACCTTGGCCATTGAAAAGTATGTTGAGAAATAGGGAGTTCCTGGTTTAGGTTTGACGAACTTAGATGCCCATGTTTGAGGAAGTAGAGACATTTATTGAAAGTTTATGAATTTTGCAGTCAATTATTACACAATAATTTTTAAAATTTGAATGTCACGAATTATGACGTCACAACAACAAGAAAGGAAAGCAACTACACTTAAAACCCCTCTGACGCGTGATTGAAAGACCTGCAATCTCCGAAATGAAGCTGTAACATATGAAACTTTGCGTACTCCATGGAAATTCATGCAAAATTCAATTCGAAGAAGCCGAAAATTCAAACCGGAAATAAATACATTTTTACAGGTAGTACAATCGAAAACAATGTTTTTTCTTACCTTAATAACTTCTAAAGACAATCTGATGTGTTTAACCGACCCACACGTTTTGGTGTACTGTATGTCCCACTAAAATTTTCCCCTAGAGGTAATATTCCAAAACCCTTGCCATTGGTTCAAACTAGTTCTAGGTTTTCAAAGGTCAATGTAATTGGGTTACGTATTTTTCTCTCCCCACCTTAAGTAATTTTTTTTTAAAAATTCCTTTCACTGTCTCGTGACCTCATTTTTTTCAACAGTTTTTTTTTGTTAATTATTTTCCTTTTCGTTTATAGGTCGGAAAAGAAAAAACAGCGGATGACGAAGGGTTATTGTGCGCAATGTTTGATGACCTGCCAATGAATAGTAATTACATATTTCAATTTAAAAAACATAAAAATGGTTGTGTAAATATTTTGTTAACGTATATGTGCCATTGTTTCGTTTAGTATGAAAGTTAAGTAAGGCATGGGCCTAAATGTAGGTCAAATTTCCCTAGAAATGAAATGGAACATCACAAAAACACAAAATTTATTACACCGAAATTAAATTTTAATTTTTTTATAACCGGTATTTGATATAATAAATTTCCGGTTGACGAGGATGTTGCCTCAAAAGGATTTTGTTATCGTGTGACCTGACCAGTATCACACAAATGTCCTTGTTTGATGAGCTGAAGATGAACTGGGAAACTAGTTTTCAATCTGAACTTTAAATAACTCACTTAGTCACTTGACACGTTTTTTATTAATGTATTTTTAATGTCTTTTCATTGTTATTTATGTTTCATTTTTTGTTGGCACCTATATAGACTTCCGGAAGATAATCAAATTGAAATTGCTTTTTAAATTGGTAGTCAGTAACTATTTTTTATAATATACCGGTTACCCTAAGAAATATGGCAAAATTTTTAACTCTCCCCGGCTGAATTTCATAAAAATTTAATGCCTCGAATGAATTTATAAACTAGAACCTTAATACAACTTAGAATAAACTTAGTTGTCAATATTGCAGCGATTGCTGCCCTGGTGGCAATTTTTTTCAGGAGTTCGCGGTTCAGCAGCAATTAGTTTACAAAATTAAATTTTTAACAGGATTACAGAGAAACAGTATGTAGTAATAACCCCAGATAGGACAAACCTGCAAAAAAATGCGTTTAATATTTTTTTATCTACTCTGGTACTCCATAATTTTCCATATGGGTTAATACTTTTGTTTAAGAGAATTTTTATAGCGTTCGTAAATGGTAAACAATTTTTGAGAAAACAGTTTTTGCTTCAATTTATTCTGTAATCAAAGGAGCAATTATGGTGCAAAAATTACACAGATGCGCCAAAACGATGATTTAAACGCATTCTTTTGCAGGTTTGTGCTATCTTCAGTTTGTTTAAGCATAAAATTACTCATTTAGTCAATTAGTGCTCTGCGATCCTAAAAAGATCGAAGATCGAGCTCTGTTTGGCAGATCGATCTTTTTTCATTACAATACGGTACCTGCAATTAGATTATTTATGTTCGGATTAGACATAATTAAAGACACAATTTCCAAATCATTACAAATTCCAAAATTTAAGTTACATAATTCTCATATGAAAGGTAATTTAAAATTAACAATTTTTATAGTGTTTTGGTTTTAATGATGATTTTTTTTTGCAAATCGTTCCCCCTGCTTCAAAAAATAATCTTTCAGCAAGGACAGAATACTCAAAGGAGAATAATTAGGTAGGGGTACCCCCAGTGGTGTACCCTGATGGCGTGCCTACCTCTAATCTCCGGTTTTTCAGAAATTGAAAGCTGGTCACCCTGCAAGTGCAAGTATAACCTTAATTGAGAAACAGCAAATTAAGGCCTAGATAATATCCACATTCCACCACTAGGCGGCGCCACAAATCTACCCGAAGGGTGGTTAGCTTAATATATCGTAGAGGACTGCTCTTTCAGGAAAAAAATTCAGCCACAAAATGGTGGTTTTGGTTGTAGGTAATGTCATGGAGGTAAGAAGAACAGACATGATTTAAAAAGAAAAAAGATCAACAAAAGAAATACACGACAGTTGGCGGTTCTGGAGCAGCAACGGGAACAGCAACAGCAACGTCAGTGTGGTCGGCTGTGTGAACTTAGCCTAATACGACCAACTTCAATTTTGTACAGTAAGTTAAAGTTATGGTCATTTTAAATACAAACTAACTCTATTTTATCTCTTTAGTGTTTATATCTCATGTCAGTGTTGCCACTAGGATATTTCCGATTGCCGCCTTTCAATGATTTTTAAACCAATTACGATGCTTTTAGGTTCGTACAGCGCAATGTCTATTAACACTTAAACGGAATATTCGCTTTTAAGCTGTTAATTTCCTTTCATACATAATTCCAAGGCCACTTAGGGATGCAAAGAACACAATTAAATGTTCCCCTGCAGCAACTACAGGGGAACAATATTTTGGGTGAGCTATTTACTTTTATATAAACTCCCACCATTAAGCCATTTTAATATTTCATGTTCACTATCGGTCCATCTACATGCAGTCATCGTATCCCACGTATTGAGGAAATTATCCTAGCCAGAAGCCAGCTTCAGCCAGAATTTTCACATTTAATTCTGCACATTATTTAAATTTAGGTGAATGACTAATTTGTAAGTGGGAATAAAGTATGTTCAAGCATTCCCAAAATATCTTTTCTAGGTACAATTATTTCCACCATGATAATATTATTATACGATTTCATTTTGTATCAGATGTTCCTGACACCAGATTTGCCTTGATTTCCAGTTCGCATTAATCACATGGATTACAATTCAGGGATGATCCATTCTCAACCAAATCTCCAGTTGACTCTACTCATTTCAGGTAACGTTTTAATTATCCAATGAAAATTATTCTAATGTTATAGATCATTTTAGATCCCAAAATCAAGTTCGAACCCTTATATCGTATCTTCACTGCTGGATTTACTGCATCAACTGCTGACTGCTCCATGACTGGACTCCACTTTAATGTCCAGACAAGGGGACAAGTGATTGGGTTTATTAGTCAAGAACCAATTTTATTTGCGACGACTGTTATGGAGAATATTCAATTCGGGAAGCAACTGATAGTGATTAAAATTGATTTATTAATCTTTGTAATTTATTAATTTATTGAATTATTTATTGAATAATATTTTAATTTATTGATAGGTTATTGATGCGGCTAAATTGGCGAATGCGCATTAATTTATTACGACATTTCCGAAAGGTTACAACACTGTTTTGGGTGAAAGAGGAGTAATAGTTTCTGGTGGGCAGAAACAGAATTGCCATTGCCTGAGCATTTTTGAAGAATCCGGCTATTTTCATATTGGATGAGGCAACAAGGTCGATTAATAATTTCTTGAAAATTGCAATGTCGAAACTGGTTTTGGCAAGTTGATAAAACTACAGTAAATCTGCAGACTGCCAACGTCTGTAGATTGCTACAGTTTTTCAGTAAACAACAGTAAATCTGCAGTAAATCTGCGCAATTGCTGCAGTTTTCTTGAAGTTTTTCAGAAAATTGCAGTGATCTTGCTAATGCGTGCAATTTTTATAATAGAATTCTGCAGATTGCGGTAATCCTGCAGTTTATCAGCAGTAGTTGATCGTTTGTACTATTACATTTTGCAACAGTCATGCTAATTTTTGAACTAATATGTTCAGTTGCCCAAATTTTACAATATTTAGTGTAGAATTTTGTAAATTGGACAAATAATTTTTTCAAATTTTTTATTCAACTGTTGCAATTTTTATTATAGAATTCTGCAGGCTGCACAACGATGTTGCAGTAGTTATGCAGATTTTGTAATTTTATACAATGTTTGCTCTTTAAATTCAGTTTTTAAAATTGAATTTTGCTAGTTGCATAATTTTGTATTTTTACTACATTGCGATATAAATTTTTTGGGCAATTTATTGCCATTTTTTTGAATTTTTTTAATACATGTGCAGCTGAAAGTTTTTATTTTATTAATTTTGTGCAATTTTCCACAATTATTTTGCACCATTTCAGTACAGACTGTTGTCTGTTGATATTTTCATACCAAACAGGTTTTTGTAACTTTCACAATTTACACTTTTAATATTTTTATTCAGTCATTTGTAATTTTTGCATTTAATTTAATTGAAATAAGATGAATTATTGCATTGAATCAATTGTTACTTCATTATAAATAATTTACATCTATTAATTTCTAAAAAATTTTTACAAATTCTTTGAATTCTACTTGCAAATTTCCCAATTCCAAACTCTTAGAATAAGAAAAAAATTCACAAAAGTTTTAATTGCAAAATTTTTGTTTTATTTATTTGTTTTTATTTCAGTAACTTACTTGTTAGATGCCGAATCAGAAAAAATCGTCCAGAGAGCACTGGTCAAAGGTGAATTTTAATTTCAATTTGTAATATTAAAAAATTTTCCATAAATCGATCATATCAGTAAATTTACTAAAAAAAAAACTTATAAATTTTTCTGGGTCAGTAAGGAGAACAGTCCTAGCGCACCAATTAAGCACTGTAAAAACTGCTGATCTAATCGCCGTTCTAGCTGACGGAATAATCGCCGAGGTATGACGAATCGATTAACCGATTATCTTTGATTACTATCTGTGGGAAGTCACCAGAAAACATTTCGTAATTCTCTAATTACTTTATCGTATCATTAATAGATGGGAAGTCGTGAGAAATTAAAAGCGCAGAAAGGTCTGTACTGGGATCTTATCAAGCAACAAGAAATGGTCGCATCGTTGACAGCCAACAAAAAAACCAAAATTTGAGGTTAAAAAGACATTTTATTTAATAATAGATATAAAATACATTAAACATTCTGGATTTTACTAGAATAAAATATGTTTATGTATTTATAAAAAATAAAAACCTGACAGTATGCCTCTCGTATCGGTTTAGTCTAGTTTAGTCATCATCATTACTCCATACAAAAACCAGATTGTAGTGCGCTGTAACTGACGTCACTACCGGAAGTGAATAATCAATAAAGGCCAGTGGTGATGGTGGGTGAACATACGCGTTGAAACCAGGGCTGGGAGGAATCACGTCGCATTTTTGCGGAATCAACTCATCCAACTGAAAATTGTGTAGAATTTGACACGAAATTTGCTTCTTCTCAGGTTTGTATATTAATTTTTCTAATATTCCGTTATGGGTAATTTTTTGAAAAAAAAAATATTGATGTACATGACGCTCACCACCTAACAAAGATGCAAGGCCAAGGTCGCAGTTTTCCGCGCACTATAAACCAAAACAAAATACCTCATGTTTTAATATTCTCATTCTTTTTATATATAAATAAATATGGTTCATGAGTTTATACAATGCAAACGCAATGGTTTGTTGCGTCATTGGTTATTACGCAACAATACCTGTTTATTTTTTTAATTTTAAAAATTTTTAAGAGAATGAAAAGGCAGTTAACCTTGAAAAAAATGTTCGATAAATATGATAAATGAACGGTAAGATAAAAGTTGTTATTGTTTGATGGTTTGATTAAGATGACACCTATTGACTCATCCAGCACTTGTTTTTAATCTGCGCATGCGCGGGATCATGGAAATCTTTTTGCTGGTTTTGCGCACGAAGTTAATCGATCAAGATTTAATTTATGGGTCAATGAATGCGTTTTGAATTGATGGATAAATGACCTATCATTTCTAAATTTTGTATAAAAAATTAATTATGGGAAATCGATAATGCCAATCGAGATTATTTTAATTTGCTATCAGTAACATGGCATGAGGTTTTTGAATCATTGAAAAATCTCTAAATCTAAATCCAAAAAAATTTTGTTAAAAATCATGTGAGAACCTCCAAATATTGTTCAAATCTCGTATATCGTAAGTTACTCCAATTCATTTTTTTTTCGAGCGGTATCAGGGCACTTACAATTTTTTAAAATGACGTCACAAACGCCGCGCCGTCTAGTGCCGACAACCTGAATCTTTGATCATAGCAACAACGGAAACAATAAACTGGTGGAAACTGGTTTCCATTCAGACACGACCCTAGACATTGCTCTAGGCTAATCAACGCATTTGTCCTCGATATTATATCACCATGTTGTAACATTAATTTAAAACGGGTACGTGCTTTTCATAACGTTTCAAATTACGAGGAAAATTTAGGTAAAACGAGAACCGTTTAGCGATAAATTAATTTAAGGAAAGGCATAAAAATCGCAGTAGTGCGGACCCAATTTTATTTTTGATTTTCGCCACTTTGCAAGCCAAAATGCGCTTTATAAGTGTTCCCACCGTTGAAAAAAATGGTGAAATTTATTAATACTATAGTTTACGTGCGTTGATTTTAATATAAAATTTATTTGAACGAATTTTGTAATTTTATTTGACAGGTTTGAGTTCAATCATGGACGATTCGGAAGAGAGCGTGAAATCGGTGTTGGTTTTTGAAGACGCCGGCTACATGAATAACACATTACAAGGTTTGAATTTGCTACGTCAGAATCGGCAATTTTGCGACGTGGTACTACAGATTGGAAAGTGTGAATTTCACGCTCATCGAGCGGTTTTAGCGTGCGCGAGTCCCTATTTTCTCGATTTATTCACGACGAATGACGACGGCTCGCATGAATTTCGGTGTAAGTTGAATGGAGGGTTCGAGAAGGAGAGTTTTGGAAAGCTTGTTGATTATGCTTACACTGCCAGGTAAGAATTTAAAATTTAATGTTTTTATTTCGTTGGTTAATTTTTCGATATATTTTTTTTTAAGGTTGGAAATTACGGAAGATCAAGTTAAGATTGTGTATATGACAGCAAAGCGGCTTAAAATGCATTCGGTCGTTCGTCAGTGCGGTCGATTTTTAGCCGATTTACTCAGTCCTGATAATTGTATAGGAATCAGATCGATCCCTGGTGTTAGTTTGGACACTGAGTTAATAAAGAAAGTGGATGCTTTCATACTAAAAGAGGTTAGTACGACATTAAATTGACACCAGATGGCGCATATATGACGTAATTTTAAGGTGATAAAAGCGAGTAATAGACAATTATTTTCCATCTCCTTTAAAATGACGTCATTTCAAAGGTTAGTGCTCCTAACCAATGAAATCCTCGGAGTGAAATTTTATATCCAATCACAGACTTAAAAAATTTCCCTGCTTGCATCCCATTGGTTGGGAGCAAAAAACTAATTGAAACTAATTATTAATTCTCTCCTCAGATGGCGAATGTTGTCAAGAGTAAAGAACTGCTTCAACTTCCTGGGGTTCAAGTTGAAATCCTGCAAAAACACCGTAAAAAAGTGGATACAATGAATGAACGACATTTATGCGAATTGGTAATCGACTGGATTAAACAACACGTAGAAGATGATGCGTTATCACTTGATTTGCTCACTGAAAAGGTGACACGTATTTTCATTTCACAATTCGAATTTACTAACAATTTTTTTCATTAGGTTCATATGTTGTATATTGAGAACGAGAGTACGTTACGAGATTGCAACGAGATTCAGAATGGCGATGTGAATGATTCCGAGATAATTCAAGATTACAAAAGGATGAGTAAAAAAATGCAAACGCCCAATAACAAATTACGCAAGAAAAATTCAACGCCAGCGCCATCAAAGCCGCGTCAATTACTCTACTCGCGATCATCCACCGAAGTGGCCACTGTCATTCCGGATCCAGATGAACATAATTGGAATCTGGTTTCATTTATTAACACAGGAGGTGGCTATTTTCAAATAATAATTAGTGGAATCTATTAATTTTTGTTATTAATTACAGATTACAGCGTAATGGCAATTGCAACCGTAGGAGGGCGCTTAGCTCGACTATCGGTCATGATGCGCCTTAATTCCTCGAACGACCACCCAGCTACCGTAGTAGCCTGCAATGGCGATTCGCCGGACAAACTGCAAGACGCTTATAAGATGATACCACCAATGAGCTCGGCGAGATGCGCAGTTGGTACTGCTGAATTGAATGGATCTTTATTAGTTTGTGGTAAGTAACTGGAACAATTTTACTTTACTCGGCCTTATGTCCAATCGTCCTCGTGCCGAAATTAGTGTAAATCTATCAAACTTTTGTGGGGTGGACCGTTTACGGCGTTCCTTCATAGATGCAACACGGGGTTAGAGTTAAAGTTGGAGCGGTCAACTTCGGTAGTACAAACGTAATTATCGACTGTCTTGAAATTTTGACGGATTTACACTAGTTTTGTCATGAGGACGATTGGGCATGGGCCCAGT
Organism: Pachymerium ferrugineum; assembly: GCA_034686365.1. Taxonomy (NCBI): domain Eukaryota; kingdom Metazoa; phylum Arthropoda; class Chilopoda; order Geophilomorpha; family Geophilidae; genus Pachymerium; species Pachymerium ferrugineum. The sequence continues at coordinate 17,726 of JAQGAS010000814.1, read as the reverse complement.
AGAGTAAAAATAATACCGTAAAGTTTATGTTTAAATTACATTATTACAGGTGGTTACGACAGAGGCGAATGTCTCAAGTCGGTTCAACTCTATGACCCAGCAGCGAATGTGTGGATGACCATATCCCCAATGTTGTACTCTCGCGGCCGATTTGACTTGACGGTCATTGGAGACAAAGCTTTCGCTGTCGGTGGCAGCGACGGCCATCACGAACTGGCATCAGTGGAATACTACGACTCGTCTCAGTGTAAATGGAAGACGGTATTACCTCTTCCAACTGCTCGATCAAATGCAGGCAAGTGACGTCACAGACGTCAATAAATGACGCGGGTTTTCATTAATTTATTTTAATAATAACTTGATTTAAAGAAACAAATCCTGGGCTATTTTAATTTTATTTACACACATACCCCTAAAATTTATTGGACTCGTAGTTTTTTCAGTGAATTTGATTTTATAGAAAATGAATTACAAAATGGGTAAGTTCTAATACTTCATCATGGATGGCTAAAAAATTCTCTTTATTTTGTTTTTGTTTTCGTTGCCTGAAATCCTGATGAGGCCGTTAAGCGTGTGCTACTTGGACTTGCCTACTATGTCTCATCCATTTTTTCTCCCTTTCTTATTTCAGGTGGCTGAAACTAGGTGGCGTTTCGTTCAAAAAACAAGATGAGAGATGATGATGATGATGATGATGATGAGAAAGAAAAAAAAAGGCAGAAGGCGCTGTTCATGTGGGCTAAGCTTCCTCTTCCAGGCCTTTTTAGAGGTGGACGAGATTGGGTGGTGCCACCAGAGGGCGTGCTATTTTAAAAAAGATTTAATATTTGTATTAGCTGCTAAGTATTTTAACCAGTTATGACAGTTTAGCTGGATTCAATACTTTTTTAAAACAAAAATTCTGTTTTTTTTTAATGGATTTTAATGATTAAACAACATACAGGGGTGCATGTGGTTCCATCTTCAGCCAGTTTTAGTGGAGATGAATATACCAAGCCAAAGACATTGTTTTTTTATACAATTTTCTCCCGTAGTTTATAAAAAGGTTCATCAAGGGCACACTAAAAATAAATGTTTTCAGAGATGTGAAAACTTTTAACCAATTTCCCTGCATGCCGGTTGTAGCAGCTGCCCACAGAGCTTGGATGAGGGATACATATTTTTTTTTACAAAATTTAAGAACCAAAAATGGCTGAGTTTTATTTGATTTTTGTTTTTAGTTTTTATTTGTGGGGTTTATATTTTTCTTTTGTTTGTAAAATATTTGTTTGTAACGTTTCATTTAATTTTCTTTAAAAAGTAATTTAAGTTATGACAAATTTTCCTCAAAAATGTAAAGTGTTAGTTGGTGGCAGTTATTGCTCATGTTTCTCTTTTGTTGCAGGTGTTTGCAGTTTAGATGGCAGAGTTTATTGCATCGGTGGCTGGAACGGCCAAGTTGGAATCAAGCGTTGCGACCAGTATGATCTGGCTTCGAACCAGTGGACAGAACTTGCCCCGTTGATTACCGGTAAATGACACAACGAAACACATTTACATCAATTTTTTTTTGTTTTACTGCAGTTTTTTTACATTTTTTTGCTTTTTACTGCAGTTTTTACAGTTTTGTTTTCAATGCAGTTACCGCGAAATATTTACTGCGTTTTCTTTCTTCTCCTGGCATTGACAAAATAAATATGACACATTTTTTTGTTCGTATTACAGGCCGATATCAAGCCGGTGCCTGTGCCTTAAAGGGTTACATCTACGCAGTTGGTGGATGTGACGCTTGGAATTGTCTCAATTCAGTAGAACGATACGATCCTGAGACAAACACGTGGGAATTTGTTGCTCCTCTTCATACTTCACGAAGAGGTTGCGGTTTAGCTGCTTATAATGGTAAATTTAAAGGGAAAATCAACCCTTTATGACAGGTTGATTTTAAATTATAAAATTTGAGATCATCCTGCTGGTTTTAGATCTCTTTGGGTTGGCTGAATCTACTTCCGGTTCAGTTGTGCCACCAATAAAAATTGCTTAATTTGAAATCAACTTGTAAAAAAGTTTTAATCAATCCTTTAAGCCCTTTAATTTCATACTCTTCATCAGGTAAATTGTATACGGTGGGTGGAACTGACGGTACTCACTCTCTATGTGGCGTGGAAATCTATGATCCCGAAACAAACACTTGGAGCCCCGGCCCAAATTTGACGAGCAAAAGAGCCAACGTTGGCGTAGCTGTTGTAGGTAACCGGCTCTACGCTGTTGGCGGTTACACAGGCAAAACGTTCCTCGACTCGATCGAATATTTAGACCCGCAGACAAATGAGTGGACGACGTTCACCGCTGATCAACAACCGATGAATGTCAAGAAATGCGATTCTGATGAAATTTAGTTCGTGTCATATATTTTAAACATTTTCTTTTTCATTTGCTTAATTTTGTCCATAATTTTACGGTTGAGGAATTAATTCCAGTTCGGTTTGACTGTGATAAAAGATGTATGAAAGTCATTTATACAAAAACTATCCATTTAACGAAAATTAGAAAACCCGATCTGGAAATGGCATTTATCCCCTTTAATTTAGATGAAATGTAATTTCATGGGGTTTTTAATTACATTTCATCATTTATAATAAGAAATATCATTCTAATAATTAGCAATCAATATTTCTAATATCATGGAATCTTTTTTTTGTTGTTGTACGTCTCTCCTACCTCAGGATTTGTTATAAAAAGAAGAAAAACAAAATGAATTGGAAATAACAGTTTTTTTTATTGCATGCATTTTTTTGTATACAATGCGAGGTACTTGTGTTTTTTTTAATATTAAAACTAACAAGAAAAGTTTTAAAGTGCCTCTATTTTTGATACTTGTCAAATTTTGTTTGTACTACTAAATAATGAAAATTTAAAATTGAAAAATTCCAAAATGTGGGAAAGAGAAAGGGAAAAAAATATTTGTACAGAAGGTAAATCGATCAAAAATATGATTTGCACATTCTATTTAATAATGTATGGAAATTCATTCCATTTTTGTCATTCCATGTTTTGATGTTTAAATACACTTATAATGTTGTGAAACAATTTTTATGTAATGGAAATGAATGTGCATCTACATGTTGTAGCTCTCTTTCTTTTTGTAATACACTACACATTGAAATGACTCGTTTTTATTCATTTCTATATTTATTTGACTAGGTAAATAGAAAGAGGAGCAGTCTACATATTTGTAAGTGGTACTTGGAAAGTGATATAAAGATTTCATTAGAATAGCAAATACTTGCAATGGTTCAATGACGTTACTGTAGATATTGCATTGAACGTTTTGCGAAATCAAATCACAATTTCTGAAATGTTAAAATAGTGTAGGCGGATAGGGCCATAGAAGTGCAGGTTTGGGGCTTAATTATTATGATATGGTTTAGAAGTTATAATTTTTATTAGTAAAAGAAAATAGATAAAACGTAGATCATAAAAATATAGCTGTGAGATGTCATAATAACTCTGATACTAGTGAACATAAGTATTGGAAGTGATCATTTACCCATGTAATATGGCGACTGCATATGTTTTAAGTTCGGCAACTCACGAATTAAGTGAGCGAACCTTTGGGTAGGTTCTATTACAACAGGAAGTGTCCAGATAGCTTTTAATTTTATTTCGTTTATTCCACCACAGGTTGTGAATTAAATATCTACTATCTAAATTTGATGGTCAAGGTTAACTAACTATGACCGAAAGTGAAGGTAATTTCTAAAATGTTGGATGCGAGACTTAATTCTTTTAATAACTAATCAGCTTTTAATGGTATAATTTTTAGGTTCAGGAATGGAATAAATCTGAATGATTTGATATTGCCGACAACCCATAAACGTATAATGGTTGTTTTTACACTTGCAGACTAAATTAAAATGTTACAATTTTGGATTTCAAGTGATATTTGGTTTTTACTTTGGTTCTCTTTTCTACATTGATATATTGCCAACATAACCAGATGCCAATTATCAGCTCTCACGTGGCAAATTACAAAATGAACCAAAGTAAATAAACTCAGATAGCACAAGACGCCGATTGCAATTGGACGTGGATTTGGAGACCAATGTAGTATATATATGTCCCTTTCTGTATGAAGCAGGGGGATTTTTGTCTGGGACTTTCTCTCTCAGCTCGAGCCATTGCTGGTGCAACTGTGAAAAGTGGCCATTTGCTCATGTGCATTTTTGCCTGTGTGAGAATTTCTTTGACCTCTTGATATCGCTGGAAGCCTCCTCTAGGCTATGTCTGCCTCCAGGGAGATCATCCATATAAAAATTTTTATCCAGCAGTTTGCTTGCTTTTGAAAATACTTCTTTATATTTTCGAGCATGATGCCGAATTGTAGCAGCCAAAAGGAATGGGCTGCTGTTGGTATCCGGCAGATGGTTAAACACTTCACCAACTATTCCTCTGACAGGGTATATTTCAGAAGTCGTATAGAAAACGCACGGCATCATAGTCTTCAACTGCTAAACTTACTTGTAAAATGCCTTAAATGCTTCTGTCAAGAAGGCAACTGTAACTCCTCCAGTGGACAAGTAGGCCTGCGCATCCAGGATTCAAATTCGGTCCCGTTTCGAGGCAATCATTGAGGCCCTTAGACTTCAAAAAGGCATCAAAGACAACTCGCACGTTTGTAGTCAAGCAATCTTCGCGTATGACTGCGTGATGAGCCACATAGTAAAATATGCTCATTGGGAATTGACACCCTTAGAACTAACTCCACATGCCCCAATTCAAAGTAGGCTTCTCTGTATCGATTACTAATTTCTGGTTTACTTTTCAGAGTGATCATAAAGCACTTGCAGTGCTGGAAAGCTTCATTCCAGTTTGAAGACAGACGATCCGCCTTCCCATTCTATGGGTCACTTCTACTGACCATCTAGCCAAAGTATGACTGTAAAAACTCAAATTGTCTACAACCTTTTGAGTTTGGCCAGTTACAACCCACCAGTACACATGTGAGCCGCAAGAAGCAACTCGATGGGACCCATCTCTCCAGTGCTAGGAGGGTTAGCCAATTGCAAATTTTATCCTTATTAAATTCTCGAATGAGGGGTCTTCCAAACGAGGTAATCGGCTGTTCAGATGATCCTTTGCAATAGCTTGAACTGTAATAATTTTTCTTCCGTACAACCCTTGTAGATACAGCTCGTACACTGGCCAGTTAGCACGGATAGGTTCTGCCACCGCAAAGGAACGTAAAGTCAGAGAAACTTGCTTAACCATCTTCTTTAGCTCTAACAAGCTTTGCAAGTGCCAAGTTTACAAAGGAGGACTGCAAGCCACTATCTAATAGGTAACAGATATGCTTCTTGCCTTTCTCCCACACCCATTGCAGTATTTAGATATACGGTGCTCATTACAAAGTGATTGATTACATCAGGATTGGTCATTCCTAAGATCACCAGATTTTTCAAGGGGTAACCTGGGACCCGGCTGGAAAGGGGCTTGAGGCCCGGCCTGGGGAGGAGGGGAATATTTGTAAACAATAAAGCGTTAGGCATTAAACTCAGGAGACGACTAACCGTCTGACATCATGATAGGCAGAAAGTATGACTGGAAGTAGAATGGGTGTAGTTGGATAGGGAAAATTATCTGTGCCTGTCAAAAGTTAGCACTTTAATACATGGTCTTTGGAAATTCATAAAGGCGAGGGATTCTTATTTCCGGTGCAGATTGTAAAAACTCCACCAAGATCCACAACCATCTAGTAAAACTATGCAAAAAGAGAAATTGAGACGTCGTGGTTTAAGTGTGAGGTAATAGCCCTGTTAATAGGGTTTCAGACCCTTTCATATTGATTGTGACATCAGAAGTGCAAGAAATCAGTCTCCACCAATCGCAAGGATGGGTAGAAACTGTTCATGATGTCAACAGTGTAGAAGAATACCAGCTTAATGTTGGGTGACCTAATCCTTAAACAATAGAATTCGAATTTCTTCCTGTAATAATTTCCCTATTCTATTTGCACAGAAAATGATATTGTTATCGTAATTTACACCTAAAGAGGATCCTGGCTATATAAATTTCATTTCCTAGTGTAAGGGCAATACGTGTTCCTCCCTTAGCCCTAACACACGTATATAGAATGCATTTGAATGGAATTAAATAATAATCAGATTTATTACGTAATTTCAACTTTATATTGTATTACGAACTTCAGCATGAGTTCAGCTACAATTTTAACACTCTACAACATTTAATCTCTAAGCAATAGCAAATTTGCTAGTCTAAAGATAAAAACCGAATGTGTAACTACTACTAAAGTTTAATTAACATACTCACGACTTGAAGTTTGTGCATGCTTCTATGTATAAATCTCATATTCAAACTTAAATCACTCACTCACTAATCCCAATTAAATTTGATGATGATGGTATGAGCTACAACTAAACAAATATGCAGCACTAGCACAAAGTATTTAATCAAATCACTTTAGTGCTGGAACTGATGGATTTGTTATTTTTTCATGGTTCCACAATTTTGTTACTACAAACCCAAACACAAGATACCTAAGATAGAATATAAGATTACTCAGGCAGAAGTGTACAATTATACTCTGTGCGTGCACAGTAGAGTGTATCTTCATTACCTCTAAAACAGTTCACAATTGGACAGAAAATTTATGCCTTTAGACGTACGCCTTTATTTCGGTGGTGTGCGTAAGTTGAATTTATTAAACAATTTAGTGCTATTGTTAATTTGCAATTTAAAAAAATAGTAGTGAACCATGAATAAAATGATTGTTTGTTATTTTTTATTCTAGAATCATTTTCATTAGCATGTGCCTTTTATACAACTGTTGTTGCATTTGCCCTCTTCGCTATGGTTGTTTAGTTGCAGCAAACTGGACACTGGTACATGCCTATATAGATATCAATATATATTACATAATTGATCACATATACAACTGATCACTTGCCTAGCTTGGTGTTGTTCTGCAATTTATATTGGTTCTTTCAGAGCTAAGCACACAACCATCAGTTGATGTTAATAGTGAGTAAAAATAATGAAATTAAGTAAATTTTACTAAAAATTTGTTATTTTCAGTTGCTCATGTATTGGAAATATTAAGTGCTATATTAGGCATAATCAGTTTTTTCTGTTTAATTGTAGCAATTTTCGGAGTAAGTCATTCCAAACGTGTTTCTAAATTTCCACTAAGGCAATTCATTCATTAACTAAGAATAAAACAAATCTATTAATTCCGTGGCTAGTTGTTTCTGCAATTCGAGTAGGAATTTTCATTAGTGCTATGGCTTTTGCTGTAATGTCTAAGGTACTCTTTTTGCTGTAGTATTTAATTCAAGAAGTTCATGTTTAATAATTTACAGAAGTATTTAAAACTACTGGAAATAATTTATCTTACTTTTTTTGTAAGTATGTATTTTATCATTTTGTGAGAAAACTCATGTTTTGAATTTCAGTTTTATCTGTGGATGGTTGTGTTCAGCTATTACAAACATCTTAAAAGTATTCCAAGTGACGTTAGTACTTATGTATAAAAACAAATATAGTTAAATTTTAAAAGCATCTGAAAAATAATCAGTGTGTTTAGAATTGTCAAAATTATTTGGATGGTTATTACTAACATCCGCAGTAAATTTTTGTTTGTTTACCCAAGGTTATTTTATACAAAGTTATTTTTCTGTAGGAACATACATATACACAAAACGGTCATTAGTATTACGACTTTTGCTCTGCATCCCCAGCAGATTGTAAATAGCCCATTCTTGCCACCTCACACAATCTTTACGGATACACACCAAAATCACTCTTCAAGCACAAGCACTTTACCTATCAAAATGTTATTCTCATGATACTACTAAATGCCTAAATAATAATATAAGTCAAATCCTGTGAAAAAGACACTAAATTTATCCAAATGCATGACGTCAAAAATTTCAAGATTCGTCCATACGACACCAGCGGAAGGATGTGCTGTAAACCTTTATTAGTTGTTTCTTTAAGAGAGATTGACAAGAAATTAGGTTTCATACAGGATGGCTGAAATTCAAAATCCAGCCTGCGCTGCCCCTTTAAGTCACATCACAACTCTAATTCATTTCAATATATTACAGCCAATTACTTAACTTTCAGCTTGAATCTTTAAATCTAATGAGATTAGTCACTTATAACTTATATATATGTTGTAATTTTTAAATCACATACTGCAATTAATTTCGTAGATTTATTTTCCTGCAGACATTGTAGATTGCTATTTTTCTAAATACTACTTCCACTTTTCTAAATAGTTTTTCTTTACTTTTATAATTTAATCGTAATTTCACGCTTGAAATATTTCTTGCATAAATTAACGATAATTAGCATGATATAAATTTGTGCTTGATTTAATCAATTTAATTATTTCCTTGTACAGCGCATACTTGTCAAATTGCTTTATTGATGACTTAAAAAATTTACATTTTGGCTCGGAGAAACCTTAGGATGGTAATAATTTTTAAGAAACGTGAAATTGTCTTATGAAATATATTAAGCGTAAAAATTACTTTTTTTTTAAAAAAAATTGTAATAAACTTAATTCAAGAGATTAAAATTTCAAAATTAAAGATTTCTTTTGCCATGTCTTAAAAAGACTTGAGTTTCCTATGATTTTGACTAAAAAAACGTATTTTAGCAATAATAACAATCAAGATTTCACTTTTAACCATGCAAGAACTTTGTTATTCATTTTAAAGTAAAAGTTTTTTTTATTAAAAATATATACATCATCCAACAGAATTAACAAGGTGGTCAAAATAATCCACTTTCATTAGTTCCCGGATTTTCTAATCTGAAAATTTGATTTTCTTTTTCATAATTAAGCCTTAGCAACTTTCTCTATGTGGTTGTTTAGTTTACAAATTTTCCTCTTAATATATTTTGCTTCTCCATTAATACATTAGAGGTCTCCTTTTCTCTGAATATTTTCACTTTCCCTTGATTTCCAGTACAACCTGTGTAAAAAATTCCTTATAAGATTGTTTTCATATTTCTGCTATCTATTCAAGAGTATGCTTCACCTTTATAGCAACTTGTCACTGCTTGTCACGCGGCTGCTAGATGCTGTTGGTACTAAATGTTATCCTATGAAATATTATTTTCATTTTCTTTGCTTTACATTGAGACTTTTTAACATTCGCTTTGTCATTTCACTGTGAACTTCGCTGTAAAGGCAGATTCCTCCGTCGCAAAAAATTTATTTGTGTGTATTTTAATATTTTTTTTGACCAAAATTTGTGAGAATTTGTAAGAAATGATGCAACCATGCTTTGATAAAATTACAAAAACATGTTCTGATCAATTTTTCATTCTGAACTTGAATTTGGAGTTATTAAAAAATGAAAACACAAATATATTTAGACAAATTTTGCTAACGTGTAAATGAGTTAAGCGATCTTAATTCTTACACTGAAGGTTCTGCACACATTGCGCAAAATCATAATACCTGTCTCCTGTCAAATCTAAACAATCTAGGAATCACTTTAAGAATATAAAAATAACCAACCTCTGGCTAAATGTACTAAATTAAAAATAACAAATTTTTCTTGAGAAATCTACCTACACAACTCGGTCCCCAATTAAATGACTAATTGAATAAAATAAAGGTGGCCAAATTATTCAAACATAAGCCCCAAAAAATAGAAAAGAATAATCCATTGGATAACTTTATGCTCGCCATCTTGACCCAGCACTGTGCCAAAAAGGGTGAAGAATAAAACTTGATGCTGCCAAAGACAACTAGCAAAGAGGTAGAATTCACTAATTTCTACTGTCTTGAACTATCCTAGGATTAGGATATGCAGAGAAAAAACTCTGGAAGTAAAATAAAGTTCTAACTCGACCAGCAGCAAGAAATCAGAGCTTTAGTTACCAAACGATTTTATATTCCAGATTTTTGTAAGTAATACAATTGTACCAACATAAATTCTATCGGCTTCCAATTCCCCTGCGTGGTCGACTCTTAATATTTTGTCTAGTAATTTTTGCCGTAAACCGCCACCAACCATTTTAGTGAACTGAAAATTAAAAAAAAAATACATAAATAAATGCGACCATATAATGCATATAAATAAACCTGCAAAACAAAAATAAATGAAATACAAATTATCATAACTGCAAGATAAATATTGTGTATATATAAATTTTTAGTGGAAGTATAATATAGACCTTTTAGTTTTCTTCGTAATGATTTCTACAACAACATGGTGCCAACTGGTGGTCAATTTAAAAAACAACGCAACTGTTCAATTCCCCTCCCGCCTGTGCTCAGATCCAATGAATTTGTGACGTGTCCCGCGCATGTGACGGGCCCGCATACAAATCCAATTACTACCTTTCCGGTAAGTTACTATTTATTTTAAGTTATCGTCGTCTCGTAACAAACGTACACATAACTCCGACTCACTGATTGACACAAGAAACCTGAAAATGAATCGTATAATCGTTGACCAAGCGATTCGAATGTGCGTAGAAAATGGCGGAATCGCGCAGACGCGAACATGGCGGACGTGACGAAACGGGTGAGAAGACCACAAAAGCTAAATAAAATACCCAGTATAAATCTGTACTTACTTGAGCTTCTTTCACCCGTTAGTAGAAAGTCTTTTAACAGTTCAAATTACAAATAGATTCGAACCCGATGGGAAGAAAAACTGGTGTAAATAAAGCCAGCAAACAAGAGCGTGAGCAAGGCGCAATTTCTATCCGTGTTTGTGATGGTAACGTCCGCGCAGACTCGGGCGCAGCCGCAATTCTAACATTGCGATGCTCAGTTTAGGGCTGCAAGTTTGATGTACGCAGATTCTGGTTATTCTTTGCCCATCCCGAATGGAGGGTTGTATATTTGAAATGGGCCATTTGAGGGGCAATGTGTTATACCAGATTTCCCTTACCTCCATATTGTCCTATCATGGCTGCCAGAAATTGAGAATTGAATTTTAACTGTGCCATGCAATCTTTATTGATATAGTAAGATGGGTTAACACATCCTATACTCAAGAAATTCAACTGCCAAATTTTATTTATCTTTAATCTTTTGTATATCAAACTAATCCAGTATTATCAGTTCGACGGAATAAAGTTTTATTTTCCCTAAATCGGGTTCTTAATTAAGCTTCAATAAGAAAAAATAAACGAGCGAATGAATTGCTTGCTAATTGAATGACGTTACATAAGTCTATTTAAATAATCCATAAGTTAGACTATAAAAGACTATTTTTATTCCTAATAAATTTTAAAATGCTTTACCTGAAAAAGTATAACTAGAATTAGATTTCAAAACCCGATAGCATAAATATGTAGATTAAAAAAATAATAAATTTTTTAAATAAATAAAATCTTTTCACAAAAGTCCGATTGAAAGACAAAATGTTCAATTCTCTCAGGTATATCCACAAAGTTTGAATATTGTCAATGAATAATTTCCTTTATAATTTTTTTGTAGGGCCATGAACACAAGTGACTTAAACTCTATGACAACAGCGATGAATCACAGTATTGTAAGTGTTGATGATATGAGTGATGGAGTTCCCAGTTCTCCTGAGAGCCAATCATTTGATGAGAATGATCTTCTGACATCAGGAGTTACTGATGATGTAACAGCCCAGTTAGCAGCTGCAGGTAAGTAAATATAAGAAATTAAGTTCTGTTTGACTCTAACTCTTTTTAAAATATTCCAGGTCCTGTTGGAGTAGCAGCAGCAGCCGCAATTAATACAGCCAAAAAGAGAAAACGGCCACATACTTTTGAAACGAATCCGTCAATACGAAAGCGACAACAAACTAGACTTCTACGGTAATAATTCAGGGGCTGAACTCATAAACAGCATTGTTGCTATTTAAGATCCAGAAAGCCTTATTAAATCGAAGATTAGCATTCAAAAGTTTTGTGGTGATGGTTTTTTTATAGTATCAAAAGCTCTTAAAAATTTTTAATACGATCGATGTTTTAAAGACCTAATACGAAACTTTTTTCACTGCAATTGAAATACAATTTTTATTTTAGAAAATTAAAAGCCACAATAGATGAGTACGCAACTAGAGTTGGTCAGCAGGCTGTCGTTCTTATATGTACTCCAGGCAAACCACAAAATAGTTACAAAGTCTTTGGTGCTAAACCATTGGAAGATGTGGTAAGTTACCTTGGTTATAGATAGACATGACATAATAAAATATCAAATGGAATAGGAGGTTAACTTTAAGATGTGGGATATAAACAGTAAACTCGTGCTAAACCTTAAGAGGCGTTGACACTGAATTTTTCATGGCCAAGAAAATATAAACGGTAAAGTATTCGTTGCGTTTTCAGTACGATTGAAAGCGAGAATATTTTATTCCGAATATGTACGAAAACAGTATTTTAACTAAATCTACCTATTATGATCTATCTATTACGAAATGTTAGTAGCTGCTGATAAACTGTGCTAATATTCCATTTTCATACACTGATAATTTTAGTAATTTTGGCATAAAATAATGGCTGTGTCTTCAAGAAACATAATCAACTATGAATTAGAAGAATGAATTGCAAGAATACTCAAACTAGAAATTGGACCAATCAGCCACGCAACAAAAGTAGTCCCTTTTCATTATTCATTTGGGCTTATTTCAGAATTTAAAACTGAAACAGGTGTATTCACTGACTTGAAAAGACAGCGAAAGTCCAAGCAGTTTATTCTATCGGTTTTATTTAATATAGATGCAGAAAATGTACCTCCAGAAATCGTGGAAATGTTTTTAAGAATTTTCCTGCTATCAACTTTTGCAGTGCCCCTTTTTGAACAGTTTATTTAAGCTTCGAAAAGAAATTTACTAAGTAATGCTAAAAGAACTTTTTACGCACAAACTGTTTGGTAGTTCCGACAAATTTGTGAGAATGTCATTTCAAGATAGACAAACTCGATGAAATTTTTTACTAGGTTATCTATTCTAATACGTTTAGAAATTGCAAATAATAGTGTATTCGATGATTATAAATTAAGTAATACCGGTACTGAAGAAATGATTAAACCTTTTTTCTTTTAACATTAGATTCGAAGTTGTCGCAACGTCATCATGCAAGAACTTGAGCAGGCATTAGCACAGCAAGCACCCCCTCCACCTCAAGAAGATCCAACACTTCACGAGTTACCTCCATTAGTGATTGATGGAATTCCTACTCCAGTTGAGAAGATGACGCAAGCTCAATTAAGAGCTTTTATACCATTAATGTTAAAGTACGCGACAGGCCGAGGGAAACCAGGTTGGGGCAAAGAGTCAACAAGGCCTCCGTGGTGGCCTGAAGACTTACCATGGGCCAATGTAAGAAGTGATGTAAGAAGTGAAGAAGAAAAACAACGGGTTAGCAAATGAATAACGTATGAGCTATTAAACGATACTGTTGTTATTTATTCGTTTTCTTTTTTTATTTTTTTGTTAGATATCATGGACCCATGCTCTGAGGCAAATAGTAGTGAATTGTTATAAATATCATGGAAGGGAAGATCTTTTACCTGCTTTTGCTGACGATGACGATAAAGATAAGGTCAAGTTTGAGGTGCTTGTGAATGAGAATGAAAATCATTTCTCGTTTTTAGTGTATAGTTTTAAGTTTTTTGACTGTTAATTAAAAGAACAGTAATCAAAGTAACGTCTTGAAACTCGAGTTAAAAATTTTCAGAATGTTGAATACTGGATATTAAATTTTCATTGTTTCATTAACGCGAAATTCCAGGTTTTAATTATTGTTTTTTATTCTAATAGGTCGCTCAATATGCGTCAACTGTTGTTCAAACGATTAACAATCCAGATGGAACATTATCTATAATTCATGTGGACCCTACTAATGCCGTTGTCACATTACCTGATGGCACGCAGGCTCAAGTTCAAGCTGTGAGTGCTGTAAGTATTCATAATTTGTTAATAGAATCAATGCAACTATCCATTGGTTTTGTGTTATTTCAGTCAACTTGTAATATTAAGTAACAGTTATTAATAATCTGATTTATCTTAGACCGATCTGTTTCAGATCCAAAACTCTCAAACAGAAGCAACGCAGGCTGTGCAAACACTGGCTGAAGTTGCTGCATCGCAAGGAGTCTCATCGCAAGGAACAACTGTCAGCGTAGACCTTAATTCCGAAGCCGCTGCCCAAGCGGTAGCAACACTAGCTGAAGCTACATTAAATCAAGATGGTCAAATCATCTTGACGGGGGAAGACGGAAGCCAAGGTAGGGATTCTTCATGGTGCAGAGGTGAGTAACAACGCATCGGTAAAACTTATTATTTATTGGAATGTTGGATTGATGACATTTTTTTGTAAATAGCGTTTCCCGTATCTGGAATGGTTACCATCCCCGTTTCAATGTATCAAACTGTGGTTACGAGCATTGCCCAATTGAGTGGTCAAGCAGAAGGCCCTGCAGGAATGCAGGTGACTAATAAATCTAATAGTAATAAAAAGCTTAAAAAGATGTAACTTTTAGTTAAATTTCTGTTTAAGTTTTGTAATTTTTTATTATTTTTCTTTTGTTTCATTTTTTATGCTTGAAAGATTTGCATTTGTAAATGTGCTCGTTCAGAGTTTATAAATAAACAATATTTCATTATTGCCTTGTGGATACATAAATCTAAAAACTTTCTTTTGTTTCTCTAATTTTTATTTTTTTTATTTTTGTTTGTTTTTGTTGATAGTCCATTTACAAATTTGAATGAAATTACCGTTATCCATTGATAGGAAAGTAGTTAACGTTATTTAAATAGGAAGTGTATGGTTATCGTATTGCGTTTTTGCTGCAATCATACTTCAGATATATTTACTTAAATGTAAATACCGAATGCTGTTTACGTTTGGAAAGTTTAGTTCAGTGGTGTTTAGTTATGTGATAGAATTATGGTAGAGTTTTGCATTTTCTAGAAGGTTTCTTATATGAACTATTGGAATTGGTTTATTAAGCCCGTAACATGCTTAAATTTAAAATCTTTTTTTCTTTAAATAACGTATATTAGTACATCTTTTGATGTCTACTAATTGACAAAGACAGCTAAGTACAAATTTAATTGTGCGACACATCGATCAACAAATTTGTTGATCCTATTTTTAAAACACCTTTGTTGCAGCTGCAAATAAGTTCTAAAAAAAAATCATATGCTCATTCATAATTTATTTATTGTATTGTAATTGTGACTACATCAACTGTTTTGGTAGGTTGCCATGACACCTGTTGTAACTGAAGGTACCCAAGAAGGAGCAGTTGAGGTATTGACCGTCACAGCAGACCCTTCTCACACGGCACAAGTGGCACAATAATGATATTGTCAAGTGCAAAAGTAACAGAGGAAATGACCTGAATTTGTTAGTTGTTTTTTTTTAATTGCCAGTGTCGAGCACTGTTGAAACATTCATTTATTACATTTTGTAGTATAAGTTTTCTTGTAATGTATCGTTATGCTAGCGTGCGTATAAAAAATTGTTTTTAAATGGTTTTAATGAAAATTATTGTTGAATCTAAAGCATGTGATCGCAAGTTTTGTTGATATTTTTATCGCTTATATAAATTTCGTGTCTAATGTGATAAACCATGTTGAATTTGCAGTATTTCTTTCTACATCAGAAACAACATAAAATTAACTAATTTTGAATTTTAATGCGTAAGTTACGCCCGTAAATGGGGTAACTGTGAAGTGATTTTCAGTTAATTGGTCATACGAGTACTTGTATATTATCGTAAATAATATAAATTGCAAAGAAGTATAATTACAAATAATATCGTAATACTAATATTATTAATATTATTATGTGTAATCATACATCTTAGTAATTTATGTATATATGTAGAATACAGAACATAAATATGTAAGAAATTCGAACTCCTAACATGAGAAAAAATACTTTGTTAACTTTCGTTCAAATTCAAAAAGTTGATAAAATGAGTGGGTAGCAGGCACGTGCATTATGCATTAATTAAATGTATGAATAGCCCTCCCATCCGGATGATGACACTTATTGTGACTAGTCCCGAGAAGTTAATCTGTGGCTATGTGCGTTGTATTAAATGATGTCAGTATATATTTCACTTAAGTACCTTGCTATTGATGTGCAGTATATGTAATGTGGTCAGGAATTTACAATTCGGGTCTTCTATTAATTACAACCCTGCTGAAAAATCTTATAAGATCCAATTGGCATTTTTCCCTTAACAAATTGAGACCCATTCGTCCTACAAGAATTTTCCGTTGACAATTTATAGGATTAGAATTTCTTGTAGGAAATTTCCAATGGGATCTTATGAGATTTTTGTAGGAGGGAAACAAGTTACTTATGGTACTAGAGCTGGCCAAGGTTGTAAAAATGAGAAGGAAATCCCAGTAGAAAAATAGACATCTTGACACTAACTGAAAGGTTGTATTTTTTTAACATAATAAAATTATACATTAAATTTAATAAATGAATTTTTAAATCCTAATAATATTAATTTACAATTTTTATTATAATGTGAAGATCTATAAATAACTCTGGCTAAAAGAAATCTATAAAAATACAGTAGAAAAATTACATATCATATTTATAGTTATATGAATTTTAGACTCATGTAATTGTCTTTGGGATTGTTAGGAGACTTTTAGCTATTTATTTATTTATTTTTTACACTTTTAGTAACTATAAAAAAAAAACTAAAGTTGGGGCAAGCTATCTTGAGATTATGCATTTGCGGCTGTGGTGGCGACTATGTGTTCTGCAGGCTGGCCTTACTCGTAACTTTTACTTTTTCATTTTCATTTAAAATCAGGACCAGAAGTCAATTCCTTACCTGTACCCGGTATGTGGGAAGTTGATGTTGATTACTCAATACTTTTCACCGAATGTAAAAAAAAACTGATAATGCCAAACTCAGCTCGTATAGTCGAATGTTATAGCTGCAGTGGACGTGGCACAAAAACTTGCAGTAGTTGTTGGGGTTCTGGATACAAAGTTTATAAAAAAAGAAAATATGGAAATTTATCATGTTTTTATTTTTTTTTATTTTAAATTTGCAGAACAACGCAGATGAAGATCAAGAATGGTAATTTTTTTTAGACATTTAAAGTTTAGTTCACATTGAAGTATATGCAGCCTGTAAGAGTATTCATTTTAAAGCAAAATGAATTGTGGGACGGAAAGTACAAGTACGTGCACATATCTTCAAAATAACCGTAGAAGTCGCGTAGATAATACTCTTTGCTCACTACTTCTGATGTGAACCTGTTTTAATTATTACTTTATCATGTTTATTGTGGGGTAGGTCAGTGGCGGATTTAAGATAGTTGGGGTCCTTCTCGCAATCCAAATTTGGGGCCCTTTTCAAAGTTCAAAATTTGGAGCTCTTCTCGCAATTCAAATTTGGCGCCCACAACTCTATCAACTTTGGAAGGGGTTGAGCTGCCCCTAGCAGGTGGGGGCCCTTCTCGCGCGAGAATAGGTAAATCCGCCACTGGGGTAGGTGTTGGTCTTGCTCGGAAACATTGAAAAATGTCTAGTCTGCAGTGGTGTCGGACAAGTGAAGAATTATGAGCAATTGACTATTTTTTGGTTCGTATATTTGTAAACATATGATTTTTTTAAGGAAAAACAACATATGTATAGTATGTAGTGCAATACACAATTCTACCAAATGAGAAAGTTAGTAAAGTACAGGGTGCGCTTGCATTTGAAGAAGAATCCAGTCAAGTATTCTAAAATAAATTTTA
>JAQGAS010000813.1:0-33327 GCA_034686365.1 Pachymerium ferrugineum | reverse complement strand
TTCAAGATTACTTAAGCTTCAATATTACATTTGATTTCAATGGGAATCCCCTCATTTGTGACTGTCAAATGAAAGATGTGTTAATAAGTGGTTTCATTTTTAATGAGAAAAATTTAAATTGTGAAACAAATGGTAAACTGGTAAACTTTGTACAATTTACAGTCAACGAATGTTCGCTCGACTACCCAATGTACTTGGCTATTTTTTTACCAGTTATTTTTATTGTATCAACATTAGGCGTCTGTTTAACATTGTTTTACAAATACAAACCAGAAATTTTGTATTTCCTCTTTTCAAGAGGAATTTGTTTACGTTTTGTAACTGAAGATGAAGTTGGCAAGGACAAGTTGTTCGACGCATTTGTTTCTTACGCGAGTCAAAATGAAGGATGGGTAAACACAGAATTGGTCATTCCCCTTGAAACTGAAGCACCCAAATACAAACTGTGCGTTCATGGACGAGATTGGTTAGGAGGTGAATTAATAACTGACCAGATAATTAAGTCCATCAGTACAAGTAGAAGAACTATTATAGTGTTAACTGAGAATTTTTTAAAAAGTCAATGGAGTCGAATGGAATTTGATTACGCCTATCAACAAACTCTGACTGATCCAACTCATCGCTTGATCGCAATTTTACCCGGTGGTGTACCTGATTTATCAAATATAGATGAAGAATTCAGAAGATTCATTCAATTGACTACATATTTGGAATTTAACAAACCCCATTTCTGGACTAAACTCAGAAGTTCAATGCCAAGGCGAAGACGAGTGAATGACAAAACAAACAACAACCCCGAAGGTGACATTGAAATGAAACCAACCAGAACCAGCAGCCAGGAACCAAATAGTTAACCTGACTTACAACTTTGTACTTAACAAAAATATAAAATATTATTAAATTCATGGTAGCAATATTTTAAATATATAAATGTTACTATCAGAATGTTATTTCATTTTTAACCCTAACACACTTTTATGAAATGTTAAAATAAAACTCTCCTTTACAATATCCTATTAGGTTAAGTGCCAAGAGATTATCCATTTTCTACATTTAATTAACAATACGAGATCTGTGTAATGATGCATGTTATGAGAAAGATGACAAATCAGTAACTATTCAAAGTTAAGATAAAACTTAGGTCATGCGGTCATGACAACATTTTGAGATATTTAATTCACTTCTGTTGTGAAAGTGAAGAGAAAAAAATGTGAGTTTCATTGTGACCTTGAAGCGAGCTCGTCTAACCCGGAACCGAGACGCATGTTCGGCAGCCAGGAACGCATCTGCGGCGGCCCGCGTCGACGGGGAGGGGTCCGTGCTCCCTTCCCCGCATCTAGACGCATTTGCGGCGGCCTGCGTCGACGGGGAGGCGTCCGTGCTCCCTTTCCCGCATCTAGACGCATTTGCGGCGGCCCGCGTCGACGGGGAGGCTTGAAACTCAAAAGGTAGAGGTTTGTTTAAAAATAGCTGTTTTGCACGTATACGCAAATCTGGGTGAATTCGGATTTTCCACTTGAAAAAATTTTTCCTGCTCTTTACGATTCTTGTTTATGAGTCATTACCTACACTGGCCTTGCAATGTAAACAACAACTCAGCATATCTGAGAAGGAACTTGAAAGCGAGTCGCATTTTGAAGATGTCGACACTTTTACTTTTATTATTAATTCTTCACAAGTTAAACTCAACAGCGACAACAAATTGTTCTTCAATTGTTTGTGGTAACCGTCAAAAAGACTGCGCCATAGTGGATAGACTGTGTGAGTGCACCGATGCAAAAAATGTTCAGTGTCCAACTTTGAGTTCTAAACCGGTTTATATTATCTATAAGGAAAAAAACGCATCTTTATGGTTCGACAACCATACAGATGGCGGCCTGTCTAATTTTAAACCGCTGTTTTCGCTGGCAGAACATCTGCAAATATTATGGTTGAGCATAACTCGTTTTTGTACGGACAGTGAATGGGAAGAGTATTCGAAATATCAACGTCAAGAAGAAACACTAGTTTTGGATGTATCAGATATTCCCACTAGTAAGTTTACCAAGCGACTACACCTAGTATTCTGTTGTTTAACTGATATAATTGGTCAAATTGATAAATGGATGCCGCAAGTTAACATATTATCCATAGACGGCAATAAATTCAAAAGAATACCACAAGGAATTCGGGGAATGAAGAGTCTGACTAATTTAAATCTTCGCAATAACTTGATCACTGACATACATCGAGATGACTTTAAAGATTTTTCAAATTTGCTTGAACTTACGCTCACTCAAAATTTCATCACAACTTTACCCGAAGATCTTCTGTATGACATGACCAACTTGGAAAAAGTTTATTTTTATCAAAACTCAATCTCCGAAATCCCGGAATTGCTACTCATAAACAATGCTTACTTAAAAGAATTCAGCATCAGTGCCAACAATATTTCTACAATACCCGGTGGATTGTTTAAATACAACCGATTCTTGACACATATTTACTTAGATAAGAACAAATTGAAATTTTTGCCGGAAAAACTTCTGCAAAACAACCCTGCACTTGGAGTATTAAGGCTGAGGAATAACCAACTGACGACGCTTCCACCAACGTTTATCGCAACACCTCTTCAAACGTATGTCGATTTAAGAAACAATTTGTTTTCTAGGTTTCCTCCACTTAAAATAGACCCATTCATATTTCACACGTTTAATTTTACAAATAATGAATTTAAAGTTTTGGATACATCACTAATGAAAAATATCCCACAAGCTGGTATACTTGATTTGTCACAAAATTGTATTAAAAGTGTAGAGGATGTTATTGCAGATGAAACTTTTGTTTTCAATATTGTTGTAGTTATATTTGCATGTAATAATTGTTGTTTGTCCGAATTCAGGTCCCAAGTTTTGTTGGTTGCAAAACACGTCATTCTAAATTATAATAATATTTCTGTATTAGATGATGAGTTTTATACAGTTGATTGGGATTTCGAGTCTCTTCAGTTAGGTTATAATCCTATTGAACTAGAGGTGTTACTCAGAATAAGTGAAAATCCTCAATTAATGTTAAATAAGTCTTACGCATTTAAAGAAACTGCACTTAAATGTGACTGTACTATAATTCCGTTATTAGAGAATTTGCAAGGGAGAGATTCAAATATTGAAGCTGATTGCTGGGATTCAAAATCATCAAAATTCATTTCAATAGACGAATTAGAAATGGACAATTTGTTTTGTGATTATCCAAATGGGTGTCCAAAAGAGTGTCAATGTCGTGTAAGTCAACCAAATTGGATAAATGTTGATTGTAGTGACAATAATCTAACTACATTCCCTAATATTAGTCAACTTTCATTCCCTTATTTGAGTTTAAACATGAAAAATAATTCAATCACTTCACTCCCACCAAAGTCAGACCCAATATGGTATAACCTAACACACCTAGACTTGTCCTACAATCAACTCAGGTATTTAACTATTCAAGATTACTTAAGCTTCAATATTACATTTGATTTCAATGGGAATCCCCTTATTTGCGACTGTCAAATGAAAGATGTGTTAATCAGTGGTTTTATTACTAATGAGAAAAATTTAAACTGTGAAGTAAATGGTAAAGTAGTAAACTTTGTGCAATTTACAGTCAACGAATGTTCGATTGACTATCCAATGTACTTGGCAATATTTTTACCAGTCATTTTTATTGTATCAACATTAGGCGTCTGTTTAGCATTGTTTTATAAATACAAACCAGAAGTTTTGTATTTCCTCTTTTCAAGAGGAATTTGTTTGCGTTTTGTAACTGAAGATGAAGTTTCAAAGGACAAAGAATTCGATGCATTTGTTTCTTACGCGAGTCCAGATGAAGGATGGGTAAACACTGAATTAGTCATTCCCCTTGAAACTAATGCACCCAAATACAAACTGTGCGTTCATGGACGAGATTGGATAGGTGGTGTATTAATAACTGACCAGATAATTAAATCCATCAGTACAAGTAGAAGAACTATTATAGTGTTAACTGAGAATTTTTTAAAAAGTCAATGGAGTCGAATGGAATTTGATTACGCCTATCAACAAACTCTGACTGATCCAACTCATCGTTTGATCGCAGTTTTACCCGGTAGTGTACCTGATTTATCAAATATTGCTGAAGAATTCAAAAGATTTATTCAATTGACTACATATTTAGAATTCAACAAACCTCACTTTTTTACTAAACTCAAACGTTCAATGCCAAGGAGAAGACGAGTGATTGAACAAATAAACACCAACTCGGAAGCGAACATTGAAATGAGACAGACTAGTACCCAAAGATATTAATTGAAATGCAGAAGACAAAATATTAATACAAAATATTTTGTAACTACCGTGTGACAACCAACAGAAAAAAAAAATTCTACAATTAAAATTTACCAAGTGAAATTTGCAGTGTGAAATGTAAAAAAAACTCTCCTTTAAAATTTTCTATTAAGTTCCAAGAGAGAAATCATTTTCTACATTTTATTAAGAATGCGCGCACTGCACATTAGCAAACCTTATACGAGACCTGTGTAATAATAGACAATTATGAGAAAAGATGACAAATCAGTAACTGTTTAAACCCAGTCTTGCGGTCAAAAACCACATTCTGAGATAACAACATGTAATCCATTACCCTTTTGTTATGAAAGTGAATGAAAAAATGTGAAATTAAAATTGTGACCTTCAAACTGAACAGATTGAGGTTTCTTTTTTTTAAAAAATAAATTGTTTTGCACATGACTCAATTCCGGTTTGGATTTTCCTGCTCATTAAAATTCTAGATAAACTTGTTTACGTTTCACAACTTCCCCTGGCCTCAACGACTCAGCATAACTGAGGAGGAATTTGGAAGCTCGTCACATTTTGAAAATGGCGACCATTTTACTTTTATTATTAATTAATTCATCAATGCCACATGTTATTGATGAACAATTTGTTGCCTTTGTTGATTTTACAACAAATGCGACAAATTTTTCATGAATAGCAAGTGGTAACCGTCACAACGATTGCGCAGTAGTGGATATATCTAGACAGCAATAAATTCAACAGAGTCCCACGAGGAATTCGTGGAATCAAGAACCTGACTGAACTACATCTTCAAGGTAAATTGATCACAGAAATCCATCGAAATGACTTTAAAGAATTTTCCAATTTGCTTCAACTTGCACTCGATAAAAATTTCATCACAACTTTACCTCAAGATTTTCTGCACGACATGACCAACTTGTAAAAAGTTTACTTTTTAAAAACTCAATCTCGGAAATTCCAGAATTACTACTCCACAACAATATTTATTTGAAACTATTCAAGTGTCAACAATAATTCCATTAATACCCGGTGGATTGTTTTAAAAAAAACCCATTCATGAGGAAAATTATTTTAATCCATAACAAATTAAAATTTTTGCCTTAATACTTTTTGCAAAACAACCTTGGACTTAAGGCTGAACAACAACCAACTCTTGTTAAGATGAAAATTGTGACCTTCAAACTTAACCGACTGATGTTTTGCGCATGATGACAAAAATCTGGGCGAATTTGGATTTTCCTGCTCATTAAAATTCTGGTCAAACTTGTTTCAAAACTTCCCCTGGCCTCAACGACTAGCATAACTGAGAACGAACTTGGAAGCGAATCACATTTTGAAGATGGCGACACTTTTACTTTTATTATTAATGCTTCATCAGCTAAACTCTACAAAGGGAACAAATTGCTCATCAATAGCATGTGGTAATCGTCAACACGATTGCGCCATAGTGGATAGTTTATGTGTGTGCGCCGATGCAAGAAATGTTCAGTGCCCAACTTTAAGTTCTAAACCAGTTTACATTCTCTACGAGGAAAAAATCGCATCTTTATGGTTCGAGGCCCACAAAGACGGTGGCGTGTCTAATTTTAAACCACTTTTCTCGTTGGCAGAACAACTTCAAACATTGGTGTTGAAGATATCACGTTTTTGTAAGGACGTTGAATGGGACGAGTATTCGAAATATCAACTACAGGAAGAAACACATGTACTGGATGTATCGAATATTACTACTAGTAAGTTGACTAAGAGACTACACATAGCGTACTCTTGTTTAACTGATGTAATTGGTCAAATTGACGAGTGGACGCCGCAAGTTAACATACTATACCTAGACGGCAATAAATTCAACAGGGTCCCACAAGCAATTCGTGGAATGAAGAGCCTGATTGAACTAAACCTTCGCCAGAATTTCATAACTGAAGTCCACCGAGATGACTTTAAAGATTTTTCAAATTTGCTTGAACTTGTACTAACTCAAAATTTCATCACAACTTTACCTCAAGATCTTCTGTATGACCTGACAGCCTTGGAAAAAGTATATTTTTATCAAAACTCTATCTCCGAAATCCCAGAACTGCTACTCATAAACAATGTCTATTTGAAACTATTCAGCATTAGTGTCAACAATATTTCTGCAATACCCGGTGGATTGTTTAAACACAACCGATTCCTGACAGAGATTTACTTAAATAACAACAAATTGAAGTTCTTGCCGGAAGACCTTCTGCAAAACAATCCTGGACTTGAAACATTAAGGCTAGACAACAACCAACTGACAACGCTTCCACCCACTTTTTTCGCAACGCATCATAAGATAGACGTCGATTTAAGTAACAATTTGTTTTCTAAGCTTCCTCAACTTAAACTCGACCAGTCTAAATCTTATACGTTTAATTTTCAAAATAATAAATTTCAAGTATTGGATACATCGTTAATAAAAAATATCCCAAGAGCTGATCAACTTGATTTATCACAAAATTGTATTAAAGATATAAAAAAAGATGTTACTGCAACTGATGACCAGGGTGAAATTACTAAATTTATATGTAATAATTGTTGTTTGATCGACATTGAGACATCAATATTTAAAGGAGTGTCAAAATTGGATTTAAGTAATAACAAAATTGATCACATTCATTCAGAAATGTTCGACGATTTTAAATTGTTTAAACAACTCGATCTTAGAGACAATCCAATAAAGACTAATGAGTTCTTAAAATTCTTGCAAAAACCTGAATCAATTCCAACAGAAATGTTTGCATCTATAAGTTGTGACTGTCAACTTTTTCCATATATTCGAGTCATTAAATCCTATTCTTCTAAGATGTCAGAAGTAAAATGTAAAAACCCAGCTAATATATCGAACAAATCTCTAAAAGATTTGAAGGAAGATGAAATTTTGTGCGAATATGAAACTAATTGCCCCCACAATTGTAAATGTTTTGTTAAAAATTTAAATTGTCCAGATAGTGTTTACGTGAATTGTACGGAAAATAAAGGTAACTTTGTCATTACTAATAAACATTGCTCCTGAAATCAAGATTATAACATTACTAAAAAAAGAAATGTTAAATTTTGTTTCTGTTAAATGTATATGCAATCATGTACCGTCATTGAAAAATAAACCATCATCATAGTCCAAATTCTACGTTTCTATCATGTTTGGCTAAATGATACAACTGTAGAAAAATGTTCGACTGTTGCAAGAAAACACAGGTGAAATGGTCTTTTTCATATGGAAAGATAACGAGTTTGGAGGAAACAAGTGCCGTGTAAGTACTAACAACTCACATATCACGCGGAACGTACATCTAGAAAAAACAAAGTGGATGTATCGGATATTAATACCAGTAAGATGACCAATAAACCAACATTTGCACCTCCACTTTTCTCGTCATGATGATAATTGAGTACGGTAAGCGATAAATTACTCTGTAGTCACTCCCCCTGGAAACTGAAAACACAAATACACACTACTGTGCAATCATGGAAGAGATTTTGAGTGATGGAGGTATAGATTGAGGGCAGCTCAAATGCTTTTTTAACCTGCAGTTAATCGGGCGATTAACTGAAACCTAATTTTAAGTATGTTTCATGCAATGTATTTTTCATTAAACTATGTTTAAGTAGGCTTTTAAACGACATATAATTGTAACTGAGCTTGCTGCAATCCACCTTAGTTTTGGGGTCAAGATCACATTGAGATGACGAGAGCATTTTTTTTTACCCTTTTACTTTTGTTATGAAAGTGGAGAAAAAAATCTCGAGTTTAAAATTGTGACCTTTGAACTCAACAAATTGAAATTTTTTTAAATAAAAACTTATGAATCACGACTTTTACTGGGTCACGGCCGGAGGAACGCACTCCGCAGGTAATGAAATGCATAAGAGCGCTTGATGCCAGGGGCGCCTGGAATCTCCCGACTCAAAAGTAGATTTAAGAAAGAAAAAAAAAACAGAGAAGAGGAAATAAAATCTCGTAGCTAATTCTAGGGTGCGATATAAATTCTTGCATAAGAGCGCCTCTACTGCCGGCCCTACACTGGTTCTTAAACTTATCTAATTACACAATTGAGAAGGAACTTGATCGAGCGACACAGTCTCAAGAAATTACATCGGAAGTATCCTGTAGAGTATGCCCCTTACTTAGATTAAAGTGACCCTTACAAAATGCTTTTAAAAAAGAAAAAAAAAAAATTTTCCGCCATTCCACAGACTTTCCGTTCCGCCAATCCACCTTTTGTCCAGACCCAATACTTAAGCCAACAAAAATGATTCCAGTTCAATGTGTAAACTGCTAGTCCCTTCAAAGAATATGGATCATTGGTGGGTGCAACAAGAACACTCACTTCTATATTTAGATAGTGGGACCAAATGATCGGGCCAGTGACCAATTCCAACCAGGCAACGAAAATTACCGTTTTGGTTTTGAATTGAATATGTTGATTTACTTACATGCTGTGATTGGTTAATGGGAATGCTTGATATCTTTATCTATGATGGTCAATTTTATTATGTATTTAAAAAAATGATTTGTAGGTTTTTAATTGTTCAATATAGAAATCCATTACAACATAACGTCAATGACACAAAATTGCATGGTCATTAAATGTCACGAATTTTCATTTCAAATAAATTAACAATGCGAGCACTGTATTAGCAAATCTTGTACGAGACCTGTGCAATGATAGATCTAATGAGAAAAGATAACTGTTTAAAGTTAAAGAAACGTAGTCTTGCTTTCAGTCAAGACCACATTCTGAGATAACATGTTATCAGTTTCACGTTTGTTATAAAAGTAAAATAAAAAAATGTGAGATTAAAATTGTGACCTTCACACTCTATAGGTTAAGGTTTTTTAAGCATATCTATTTTGCAAACGTACGCAACATTAGGATTTCCGTTTGAAAAATTTTCTTCTAGATAAACCTCTTTACGTTTCATCACTTTTAATGTTTTTTTAATTTTTCTACTCGAATAGCTACTCAGCATAATAACAGGCAAAAAACTTGGAAGCGGGTCACATTCTTAAAATGTCGACGCTTTTCCTCTTAATATTCATTCTTCACCAGTTAAACTCGACAAAGGCAACAAATTGTTCATCAATAATTTGTGATGACCGTCACCAGGATTGCTCCATAGTAGATAGTTTGTGTGAGTGCACCGATGCAGAAAATTTTCAATGTCCAACTTTAAGTTCTACACCTGTCTTTATTGAGTATAATGAAAACATCGCACTTTTATATTTCTGGGGCCACAATGAAAGTGCTGGAGTGTCTAACTTTAAACCGCTCTTCTCGTTGGCAGAACATCTGCAAGTATTAGAGTTGGTGATGACAGGTTTTTGTAAGGACACTGAATGGGAAGAGTATTCAAAATATCAACATCAACAAGAAACACATGTACTGGATGTATCGAATATTACTACGAATAAGTTGACCAATAAACTAAATATATCACACTCTTGTTTAACTGATATAATTGGTCAAATTGACACGTGGACGCCGCAAGTTAAATTACTATACCTAGACGACAATAAATTCAACAGGGTCCCACAAGGAATTCGTGGAATGAAGAACCTGATTAAACTAAATCTTCGCCAGAATTTGATAACTGAAGTACACCGAAATGACTTTAAAGATTTTTCAAATTTGCTTCAACTTGCACTCGATAAAAATTTCATCACAACTTTACCCGAAGATCTTCTGTATGATCTGACAGCCTTGAAAAAAGTATATTTTGATCAAAACTCTATCTCTGATATCCCAGAATTACTATTCAAAAACAATACTTATTTGAAAGTTATTTATATTGATCACAATAATATTTCTACAATACCCGGTGGATTGTTTAAATATAACAAAATCTTGAGAAATATTTACTTAAATGATAACAAGTTAAAATTTTTGCCAGAAGACCTTTTGCAAAACAACTTTGCACTTAGAACATTAAGCTTGAACAACAACCAACTGACAACGCTTCCACCAACTGTTTTCGCAACTCTTGATAAGATAAAAATAGATTTAAGTAACAATTTGTTTTCTAAGCTTCCTAAACTTATGCTGAGAAAGGCCAGATCTTATTCATTCAATTTTAAAAATAATAAAATTCAAGTATTGAATACATTATATAAAAATATCCCTTATGCTGATAAACTCGATTTGTCCAAAAATTGTATTGAATTTGTTGAACAGGACGAAAATTTAGATCCACTACTGGCTTTTTTTAGTATATTATATGAACCGGGTTTGATTACTGAATTTGTGTGTAATAATTGTTGTTTGTCTCAATTCATGTCCTACGTCCTGATGGGTGTAAAAAAGGTAATTCTCAATCATAATAATATTTCAATGTTAGATAATGAATTTTATTCAGTTGATTCGAATTTCGAATCACTTGATTTGAGTTATAATCCAATTGAACTAGAGGTGTTACTCAGAATAAGTGAAAACCCTCATTTAATGGTAAATAGGTCTTATAAATTCAAAGAAACTTCGCTCAAATGTGACTGTACTTTAATTCCGTTATTAGAGAACTTGCAAGGGAGAGATTCAAATATTGAAGCTGATTGCTGGGATTCAAAATCATCAAAATTCATTTCAATACACGAATTAGCAAAGGACAATTTGTTTTGTGATTATTCAAATGGATGTCCAAAAGAGTGTCAATGTCGTGTCAAAACATTAAAACAACCAAATTTGGTAGATGTTGATTGTAGTGACCAAAATCTCACTACATTCCCTAATATTAATCAACATTCATTTCCAAATTTGAGTTTGAAACTCAAAAATAATTCAATCACTTCACTCCCAACAAAATCAGACCCACTGTGGTCTAAACTCACTCATTTAGACTTGTCCTACAATCGACTCCAGTATTTACCAATACAAGATTATTTAGGTTTTAATACAACATTTGATTTTAATGGGAATCCCCTCGTTTGTGACTGTCAAATGAAAGATATTTTAACAAGTGGTTTTATTACTAATGAGAAAAATTTAAATTGTCAAAAAAAGGGTAGAGTTATAAACTTTTTGCTTTTCACTGTAAATAACTGTTCCCCTGACTATCCAAAGTACTTAGCGATTTTATTACCAATTATTTTTATTGTAACAATATTTGGAATATGTTTAGCATTGTTTTATAAATACAAACCAGAAATTTTGTATTTTCTCTTCTCAAGAGGAATTTGTTTACGTTTTGTAACTGAAAATGAAGTTGGCAAGGACAAGTTATTCGATGCATTTGTTTCTTACGCCAGTCAAGATGAAGAATGGGTTAAAACGGAATTAGTCATTCCCCTAGAAACGGATGAACCAAAATACAAACTGTGTGTACATGGACGAGATTGGTTAGGAGGTGAATTAATAACTGCCCAGATAATTAAGTCCATCAGTACAAGTAGAAGAACTATTATAGTGTTTACTGAGAATTTTTTAAAAAGTCAATGGAGTCGAATGGAATTTGATTTCGCCTATCAACAAACTCTGACTGACCCAACTCATCGCTTGATCGCAATTTTGCCCGGTGGTGTACCTGATTTATCAAATATCGGTGAAGAATTCAGGAGATTTATTCGATTGACTACATATTTGGAATTTAAAAAACCTCACTTTTGGACTAAACTCAGAAGTTCAATGCCAAGGCGAAGACGAGTGAATGACAAAACGACCACCAACTCGGATGGTGACATCGAAATGAAACCAACCAGAACCCGTAGCCAGGTAGAAAACCAATAATTAACCGACTTACAACTTTGTACTTATTAAAAAAAACATCAACTAGTATTAAATTTATAGTGGCAATATTTTAAAAATGTAAAGTTACCATCATAATGGTATTTCAGTTTTATCTCATTTCCTTCTGATAAAAATTAAGATTAAGATGGAGGTGCATAAAATTAAAGCAAAATTCACGGGCAATGTGACCAAGTTGTATTTACAAAATAATCATTTACCAACACTGCCAGAAGATTTATCTGGTTATTTAACCAATCTTAATTTACTTGATTTTAAAAATAATTAATTTGACTTACTGCCGCTTCCAGTACTTGTACTTACTCAACCACCAATTGTGGCCTTTCGTTTAATATTAGCTCCCGCCTATGACTTTTCAAATAACAGCATTTCTGTTACAACGTGCAATTCCTCGGGCTGAGCTAGTTAACCTGTCTAATAACTGTATTTAACATTTTCTGCCCTGTGATAAACGGATAACCCTACAAACTAGATGCTTTTGCAATGATTGTTGTTTTTTACAATTGCCACCAGATGTCTTGTTAGGTTTAAACCGAATAATCTTAATTTACAACAACATTTCAACATTATTAGACGACCATTACGAATTCAAAATATTGGAATTTGAATCTCTAAATGTTATTCAATACATACTAACATCTTGAATTAAAGCAAAAGTTAATTTATTTGAAACGTACTTCAATACTTTATGACTGTCGTTTCTTGTCTTTTATATATCAAGTTCCAACATTTTATTTTTCTATGTTTGAAATAGAGAACGACAATTTATTTTGCAAATACCAAAATGGATGTCCAAAAGAATGCTAATGTCGAGGTAAAACATTAAATGAACCAAAATGGATGAATGTAGATTGCAGTAACCAAAGTCAAACAATATTCCCTATGGCACTCATTATCTTATCTCGCAGTAAAATTCGACCACTAAAAATCTACAGCAAAAATCTGCTCTCCTTCTTGTGGTATTATTACTTATAGCATTTTGAAAAATAAGTTGGGTGGCAAATTGATAACCGACCAAATCATCGTATCCATTAGTAAGTACAAGAACGTTATTTAAAACCAACATTTAAAAGGGTTGACTGCCCCTTTAAGAACATAAAATTCCAAAAACCCAGAATTTTATAACTTGTGAACGATGCATTATACAAGAGTTCATTTACCCCATTTTCATCCCGCACATCAATAAAAAACACGAAACTCATTGATTTCTCATTCTAAAAATACAATGCAACTGAATATTTGACATAATTAGTCAAGTTGACACGTGAGTTCCACAAGTTAATAGACTAGAGATGAATACCAATAAATTTAACATTAAAGTCTCACAAGTTATTCAAGGTATTTAGGATCTGACTGAACTAAACTTTCGCGGTAACTTGATTACTGAAGTACACCCAGGTGACTTTAAACAACTTTCAAATGAGCTGAACGTGTACTAACTCAAAATTTCATCACAACTTTACCTGAAGATCTTCTGTATGACTTGGAAAAAGTACATTTTGATCAAAACTCAATCTTTGAAATCACAGAATTACTACTCAAAAATAATTACCATTTGAAAGTGTTCAAATACGAAACAATCTTCTTAATGAATACCAAACTTTTTTAGCGCAAAAGCTATGTATTTTGTCATTTATTGACTCGTTTTTATCTGATTAAAAACTACAACAGTTAAATTACTCATTACTGTGAGTTTAGCCTAACAAATTTAGGCTAAAGTCAGTTTGCACTTTATTTTTCCGTCGTATTGTTTGTTAAATATATTCTTATTTCGGTATGAATATGAATAAATAAGCTATGAATTATAAAATAATAATGTACTTACAGATTTATTGTTGCCATTTTCTTCGAGAAGTTTCAAGGTGTTTGTAGTCGTTTCAGCAAGTTGGAATAAAGTGGCCAACGTCGACGGAGAGATCCCACTTTTTGTTCATACCTTGAAGGAATGTTTATGTTTTGTTATCGTCCGTTTTGGTCACTAGTTAAACTGATTATAAATAAATTCAAGAGTTATCGAGTATTATACCATATCACACAAAATTTTACCGTTTATCGTGTTACCTCGGAGCACAGACTGAGTTGCAATATCCACCGGGATGCTCAGCCATTTTCTCGTTACTTTATCGGAAGAGGAAATGAAGCGTCATTGTCATCGTCTTCATTAACTATAGATAGAGGGCGTTCACCTCCAGTCATGCAGGTGAGAGAACTGTAAGGAAGATAATTGTTATAAGTACATATCGATATGTTATAGAAAAAATAAATTTCATTCCAATACAATAATTTTGTGAGATAATAATAGAAATTGAAAACAAGACACATATTACTAAATCGATGGTTTAGTCCAGACTGAGCTTATTGTAAGTACAAAAGTATAATTACATGTATTTTCGTTTCATTTCAAGTTTCAGTTTCAACAATTGTCTTCATTAACTAGGTCATACATGGAATGAATTATAAAATCTTAAAAAGTTATAATAGAAATTAAACTTTTATAAATGCAAAAAAGAATGAAACGAGTTTTACAAATTTATATATCATGTCAAAATTCTACACATGTGTATAAAAGACTTGTCACTTATATTCTTAAAATATTCAATGAAAAAATCGATTTGCTACAGAATTCTAAAAAATTGCATTTGACATAAATTTCTATCTTCAATTGCACTTAACAATATCAATTTCTCTAATGTTTTTCCATTTCTTAAAACACCCTAAGTGCCTTTTTTTAAGTTTTTTTTTGTCAATATAAATTGTACTCTACTTGATTAGATTCACCACCTGAATTGAAAATAATCCACAGTTGGAGACAAATTGAAAACAAAACACACGTAGGGATTACTACTTCGATGGTTTATCCCACACTGAGCGAATTGTATGTACAACAGTATAAAATACATGTATTGAATCTTCGATTTCTATCATTCATTCCAAGGCAAATATTAAATAATTGATTCATTCATTGATTCGAAATATGGAACGAGTAATAAAACTTTTATTGCAGTTATAAAAGAAATATTTTATAGCTGCAACAAAAGAATGGAACGAATAATTTATTATCAAGACAAAAAATTCTAGGTAACATCCCTGAGGAAAATCAATTTCAATTGCGCAGTAAACCGAAGTTCGTAGAACGATAAGGTCGAAACACCAAAAGTCTGTAAAATGAAATATGTTTTCAAACCTGATCCAACAATCTCTCGGAGACAAGAAAAAAGAATCCGATCCACTATCAAAGATAAAATAGAAGAAGAAACAAGACCAGAACCAATTTTAACTTTATCCAAAATCATTACTAGAAAAAGGCCAGTTCGTTCTTTTATTATTTCGATAAGTTTCTTAATCTTAACAGCATCTTGTCTTTATCAAATTACTGATCGGTTCAATTATTTTAACAAACAACCAACATCTATTACAACACATTTCAATCAAGACGATTTCTTACCAAAAGTTATGGTAGCATTACCATTACCAGACACATTGAGAGAATATTTCTATCCAAATGAAACGCAATTTAATGGTCAATGTCCCCGCTTTCCACTACCACTACCAACTGATATTAATCATTTTTTGTTTTTATGGCAAAATCCAAGTTTTGTTAAAAATGCTTATTATATTCAAGTAAGAAATACTACATTTAGTTAAGACAGCTTTTAACCCTAATATTGGCTTTTAGGAAAAAAGTCGTTCAAATCTTACATTAAAAATTCCAGATTTCTTTTATTTTTATCCAATGATGGAAATATATTACGGTAAATATTTTTTCACTACACTCTTAAAAATCGGGGTGTCAAAATATATAGTGTAGGGGTGTAACGTCATCGTTACACTGCAGAGCTGTCATAGTTACACCTGTATGGTGTAATGTGTATGTGTGTGGCTGAATCAGGTGTGTACAATAGTATTTGTACTGCAAAGGGTGTACTTAAATGCGTGGAAACGTGCAGTGGAGTAGCTGCACCATTGGTGCTGTATTATCGGTGTCTTTTATGTCCCTTCCTTGGGTACATGGTCTTTACACCCAAATAGGTGTGGATTGACACTCACTGTAGTGTTCACACCATCTATACTCTGTGCCGGGTAGGACATGTTACTTGCCATGTCGGGTAACGTGCACTTGCACTCACAAACGGTGATCGGATCACCATCTGCACCATTTCTTGTGTTTTGTACACGTACACTCCCTGAGGTATGTAGAACCCCCACCAGTGGGTGTACAGTCCAGGTCATACAATAGGGTGTATTTGCGCCGAACACCCTCAAACGTGTAAGTGCCAGTTAAAACCCCATCCCAGGACACAAATGTACACTTTGCAGGGATGACCAATTTGAGTTAGCCAATTAACTTTTTGAATTGAATATGAAGATTAACTTAGCTGTGTTGTGTTTGGCTAATTCGAATTTGTCATCCCAGTCAATGCACGACCTCTAGTACAGAAGAACTTAAAAAGACTTAAAAGCAGAACATTGATGATCCAGACGATACAAGAACCGTCTGGATCATCAATGTTCTGCTTTTAAGTCTTCCAACTTTCTTACTCCATACTAAATTTATATTATTTCATTTAGATCAACAGGTTTCATTTTCCGAATCGAAACCGTCCATCCAAATTACAATATCGGCTGAAAACCCATGCACCCAGACAGCTGTAGTAAGCTTTAATAACACTCATAGAAAAAAAGTCGCCATTTCACTCCATTTGAGGCGTTTTGCTTGACCTACGGTGGACTACTTCAACTTTAATTTTGGAGTACAAATACTTTCATTTTGTAGCAACTTACTCCGTATTGCAGTTAAACATAAAACTTACTCGTTAATAAGGTAATTCTTTAGAGTACTGCTTAAGGGAGTAATTACACACCAAAATGCAATGTATTTCTACTGCATTTGGAGTTAAAATAAAATAAAATTGGAGTTGAAGGACACCATCGGACAAGCAAAACGCCTCAAATGGAGTGAAATGGCGACTTTTTTTCTGTGTGTGAAGCACGTACTCAATAATCAATTTAAATTTCTATTCAAGGTTTTTGTAGTGCCCAATACATTAAACAAAACTAATAGTGAGTTCGAAAAATCGATCTATGTAAATGGGATTGCATTGAAACATGTGAAAATATACGTTTCAATAAAGAAAGTAAGATTATTTATTATAGTTACCTGGAATAATTGTTCATGAGATTCATTTCAGTATTATTTACTCGCTGCCAAACCAAATCATTGCAGTGAAAATTATAATGAATGTATACTCGACTGTTGGTTACAAACTGCTGTACAAGAATCTATCACTTGCCGGTATTGTACACTAAAAACTATTTATTCATTATACTAATTCTCTCTTTTATTTTTAGTATGCCAATACCAAAATTCAGAAATTTACCAGAGTGTAAAAACAAAACTCAAATTTATGAACAATTTGTCATTCTACAAACTTTGAAACGTTGGGATATAGAAAATTGCAATTGTTTAAAACCGTGTGAATTAACAGTTTTAACTTATACTGAAGACATCACTGAAAAAATAGAGAGAAAAACCCTTGAATTTCATTTTGAGCAAATTAGAGTATTGAAAGAGCATTTCATTTATGATTCAATTTCTCTTTTGTGCGATATCGGTGGAAGTCTCGGTCTCTTTTTTGGCCTCTCAATTTTGAGTATTATTCAAATAATGTCATATTACTCGCAACGATTGAAAAAAATCAACGTTAAACAGTCGAGTCTTTCAAAAAAGTTATTAAAACTTATCACAAATGAAACAAAATCAAAGACTGTAAAATTGAAAAAATTAATTGTTCTCGTGTTAATTGCAAGTTCAATTTACCCAATATATGATCGAATCATCAATTATTTCAACTCTCCTGTCATAATTACTATATCAATGATCAACGACATTCAATATCCAGTTGTTTATATGTGTAAAGAGGGTGGGAGAGTGGCAATAGAGAAGCAAAAAATGGCTCATCATTTAAATGTCGGTTGTGACCAAATCAAATTTCTTCAATTATTGGATCCACCTTCAAAATATCATGGCAATGCCACTTTATTGTGGAGTGAATCACATCGTGCAAATGAACATTTTAAAGATCAGTGGGTCACAGTAAGTTCACATTTGCTTACTTGTGCTGTACAAAATAAGCAATTTTCCTTTTTCTTATTAGGCAGAGTATAGTGATATTACAACACCATTTGGAAATTGTATCAAAATAAAACGTAAGTGTTCAAAATCTGTGTAAATCTGTGTACATCTTACCCTTCATTTTAGACATTGATCAAGTTCATAAGTTCATAACATACAATTCGTTTTATCCTGCTGTTTGTGAAAATACAAATATGGTTCGTTTAATAATATGTAAGTATTTATGTTTGTTTTTTTTTTTTGATTTTTTTCTATTCACGTTAGGTGTTTGTGATACCTGAAGGGAAACCGATTGATATAAAATATCTTGTTCCTCCATTCGATCAATTTTTAGTGTTTTACATGATTCAAACGAAAGTAAGGTTCATACAAATAGTAGAACAGTTGCATAGAATTTATTTTTGTCAGATAATTCGAATAAATCGAAGAATGGACCCTTGTATGACACTTCAACAAAGTCAAGTTTGTCAATCAAAATGTAACGACAAAATTTTAGAGGAGTTAAAACCAAAATGCAGGTAGAGTTACAGTATACACTTCTAGGAATCAATTATAAATTATTATAAATAATGCAGACTGCCATACATGAACGTAGACCAACCATTTTGCCTGAATTCTTCAACTGCTCAACAAATTCACAATTTGTATTTAAGGAAAGTATATAATCTCAATTACGAGGCATATTGTGGTTGCACACAAGTTTGTGAAGAAATTATATACACAACGCTCAAAGAGTATGGTTATCCAGGAGGAGGATATGTTCTTCAGTTTAGAATTCAAATGTGGGACGAAATGTCTGAGTTATTCAAGCAGGAATTGGCTGTTAATTTGGTCAAACTATTGAGTGATATTGGCTCAATTCTTGGTTTAACTTTAGGTTATTCATTTTTTACATTCTACACCATCTTTGCCTGACTTAGATTCAACTATTTAGAGCTTACCCATGAAATTTACTTTCAATTCAAATTTATTCTACAAGACCAGATCTTACGCGTTCAATTTTAAAAATAATAAAATTCAAGTATTGAATACATTACATAAAAATATCCCTAGTGCTGATAAACTCGATTTGTCCGAAAATTGTATCGAACTTATTGAACAGGACGAAAATTTAGATCCACTATTGGCTTTTTTAAGTATATATGAACCGGGTAAGATTACTGAATTTGTGTGTAATAATTGTTGTTTGTCTCAATTCATGTCCTACGTCCTGATGGGTGTAAAAAAGGTAATTCTCAATCATAATAATATTTCAATGTTAGATAATGAATTTTATTCAGTTGATTCGAATTTCGAATCACTTGATTTGAGTTATAATCCAATTGAACTAGAGGTGTTACTCAGAATAAGTGAAAACCCTCATTTAATGGTAAATAAGACTTATAAATTCAAAGAAACTTCGCTCAAATGTGACTGCACTCTAATTCCGTTATTAGAGAATTTGCAAGTGAAAGATTCAAATATTGAAGCTGATTGCTGGGATTTGAAATCATCAAAATTCATTTCAATACACGAATTAGAAAAGGACAATTTGTTTTGTGATCATCCAAATGGGTGTCCAAAAGAGTGTCAATGTCGGGTCAGTCAACCAAATTGGATAAATGTTGATTGTAGTGACCAAAATCGAACTACATTCCCTAATATTAGTCAACTTTCATTTCCTTATTTGAATTTAATTCTGAAAAATAATTCAATCACCTCTCTCCCTCCAAAGTCACACCCAGCTTGGTATGAACTTACTCACCTAGACTTCCAGATACTCGATTTGAGGTATAATCCTATTGAATTACAAGTGTTACTCAGAATAAGTGAAAACCCTCATTTAATGGCAAATACAGTAAGACTTATAAATTCAAAGAAACTGCACTTAAATGTGATTGTACTGTAATTCCCTTATTAGAGAATTTGCAAGGGCGAGATTCAAATATTGAAGCTGATTGCTGGGATTCAAAATTATCAAAATTCATTTCAATACACCAATTGGAAAAGGACAATTTATTTTGTGATCATCCAAATGGGTGTCCAAAAGAGTGTCAGTGTCGTGTCAAGACTTTAAATCAACCAAATTGGGTAAATGTTGATTGTAGTGAGAAAAATTTAAATACGTTCCCTGATATTAGTCAACTTTCATTTCCATATTTGAATTTGAACATGAAAAATAATTCAATTACTTCACTCCCACCAAAATCACATCCAGTATGGTCTACACATACTCTACACATAGACTTGTCCTACAATCAACTCCAGTATTTAACAATGCAAGAATATTTAGGTTTTAAAATAACATTTATTTTAAATGGAAATCCACTCATTTGTGATTGTCGAATGAAAGATGCGTTAATAAGTGGTTTCATTACAAATGAGAAAAATTTAAACTGCGAAACAAATGGTAAAGTTATAAACTTTTTGATTTTCACTGTAAGTGATTGTTCACCTGACTATCCAAAGTATTTGGCAATTTTATTACCAATTATTTTTATTGTAACAATATTTGGAA
Organism: Pachymerium ferrugineum; assembly: GCA_034686365.1. Lineage (NCBI taxonomy): Eukaryota > Metazoa > Arthropoda > Chilopoda > Geophilomorpha > Geophilidae > Pachymerium > Pachymerium ferrugineum. Next base: position 12,627 of record JAQGAS010000813.1, on the reverse strand, counting down.
TATGTTTAGCATTGTTTTATAAGTATAAGCCAGAAATATTGTATTTTATGTTCTCAAGAGGAATTTGTTTGCGTTTTGTAACCGAAAATGAAGTTGGCAAGGACAAAATATTCGATGCATTTGTTTCTTACGCGAGTCAAGATGAAGAATGGTTTAAAACGGAATTAGTCATTCCCCTAGAAATGGATGAACCAAAATACAAATTGTGCGTTCATGGACGAGATTGGTTAGGAGGTGAATTAATAACTGACCAAATAATTAAATCAATCAGTACAAGTAGAAGAACTCTTATGGTGTTGACTGAGAATTATTTAAAAAGTCAATGGAGTCGAATGGAATTTGATTTTGCCTATCAACAAACTCTGACTGATCCAACTCATCGTTTGATCGCTATTTTACCCGGTGGTGTACCCGATTTATCAAATATTGATGAAGAATTCAGAAGATATATTCGATTGACTACGTATTTGGAATTTAACAAACCTTACTTTTGGACTAAACTCAAGAGTTCAATGCCGAGGCGAAGACGAGCGACTGACAAAACGACCACCAACTCGGAAGGGGACATTGAAATGAACCCAATCAAAACCAGTAGCCAAGAAGAAAATAAATAGTTAACCCGACTTAAAATTTTGTAATTAATAAAACATATCAAATATTACGTTCATAGCGGCAATATTTTAAAAATATACGTGTTACTATCAGAATGTTATTTCATTTTTATCACATTTTTTTTTTTTAAATTAAGATCGAAGTGCGTAAAATTAAACCAATTTCTCGTACTGCTGACGACAATTGTAGAAAAAATGGAGGTAGCTTTGTCATAACTATTGAACATTGCTCTTGAAATCTTCATTAAAACATTACTAAAAACTTATTCAATGTACAGTGCAATTTGTTTCTTTTATAGTTTTAGATATAAGTGTAAAAACCCAGCTAATATATCGAACAAATCTTTAAAAGATGCGAAGGAAATGAAATGTTGTATGAATACTACACTAATTGCCCACAAACAACTGCAAATGTTGCGTTAAAAATTTAAATTGTCACGATAATGTTTGCCTTAATTGTACAGAAAGTAGAGGTAACCTCTAGATTTAAAATATTACTGACATTTCTTTCTATTAAATACAGATGCAAGAATGTATCGTCATTAGAAATTAAACTAATGTAAATATCTTGCAGAAGTAGTTCAATTCAATTTTTTTTTTACATTGGTGTTAATTAAATAGGAAAATTTAAAGGGTTGTGATGCAACTACTGGACGACCCTGATACAGACCTTGAGATTCACGAATCTAGAATACTGACATTCTTCGTAGTCTGTAATAGCATTGGTCACATTACAACACGTGTTTGAAAAATAATCATTTAAAACCGCTTACCATAAACACAAATAAAAAGGTTGACTGCCACTTTAAGAACTAAGTCCCAAGAAAATCCATAATTTTATAAACTTACAAAACAAACAACTCGTGAATGTTTACCCCATTCCATCCCCACATCCTTAACCAAACTCGAAACTCACTGATTTCTCATTCGAAATGTACAATTCAACTGAATATTTGACATAATTAGTCAAGTTGACACGTGGGTTCCACATGTTAATTAATAGACTAGAGATGAATATCAATAAATTCAACAAAGTCACACAAGATATTCAAGGTATTAAGGACCTTGAATGGTACTACACATTGAACAAAACGTGATTACGGAATTACACCGAAATGTCTTTTTAAAAAATTTCAAATTTGCTTACACTGAAAATTTTATATCAAGTTCACCTCAACATCTTCTGAATGACCTAACCAAGTTGGAAAATGTACATTTTTATCAAAACTCAAACTCTGAAATCAAAAACTACTACTCAAAAATAATTACCATTTCGAAGTGTCCAGCCGACACTAACAAATTTTCCTGACTTTTTACCACCAAAGTCTGTATTTTTTGTCATTTATTGACTCATTTCCCTAAATCTAAGTTATGGTTTATCTAATTAAAAATTACAACAGCTAAGTAACTATTCACTACTGTGAATTTAGGCTAAAGTCAGTTCGTACTGTATTTTTCCGTCGTATTATTTATCAGGTGTATTTTTACTTCGATTTATTAAGCAATAAATTATAAAATAATAATGTACTTACAGAAAATCCACCACCAAGATGCCCACCATTTTCTCATTGCTGTTGCCGGCCGGAAGAGGAAATGAAGCGTCATTGTCATCGTCTGTTTTTGCTACAGATCATTAGAGGGAGTGCACATCCAGTCATACAGGATGTGAAAGCTGTTAGGAAGATAAGAATTCTTGTAAACATATCGATCCGTTATAGGAAAAAATACATCAAATCTTCAATTCAACAATTTTTATGACCTCGCTCAGATAAATTCCTCAAATGAAAAAAAAAAATTTTTTTTAAAATTTGATTGAACATGCTATCAAAGTGAAAAGTGAAACTATACTGGACACAGCTGATTGCTGAATGTGAAATATTTCGAAGTTTTAAGAAAACGGTAAATATATCCAGTGAGTGTCTCTTGCTCCAAATACTCAACACCCCTTACACTATACCATGTAATGTAGAAAGCATTAACTTTTGAGTTCTTGTATTGCGGTAGCGTGAGATAGTGATAATATAGTAACGGATGGTCAACTCTCAAAATGAGGTTGAGAAATTAAACTCGAAAAGACAAACTTTATAGCAAGTGCTATATCCGAAAGTGAAAACCTTTTAGGATGAATCCAATAGGGTAAAGTATCGTGCAATTCTATCCCAAATTTGCTGTGAACCCATCGGAAGAAATCATTATAATTAAGTTAAGCAGAAATAAACATTTCATTTACAAGAAAAACCGGTTTTTTTCACATCATTTAAACCCAAACTCCTGTACACACACCCACATTTCCCTTTCTATTAAAAACTTTGTACTACACGAAAAATAACTCTCTTTGTTGTCATTGTCTAAATGATATTGGACTTTCATTTCTATGGAAGCCCTCATGGATATAGGTGCAATGGAAGAAAAGTTCGAATTTTTTACCGTCTTTCATCCCCAATATTTACATTTTTAGTGAGACCCCCCCCCCCCTCCCCATTTTAAAGTTCATGCAAGTTAATGATGTTCAGTTGTTTCCTTTCAAATTGTAGATATTTCATAATCGGAGAAAAATTATTTTCAATAACTTCTTTTGATTAAAAATGTGTTTAAATGGGCAACAACTGTGCGGAATAGTTTTCACATCTACACGCAGTTGCAAAATAACCACTAATGAAATTTTTGATTAAAAATGTGTTTAGATGGGCAACAACTGTGCCTAATAGGTTTCACATCTGCACGCAGTTGCAAAATAATCACTAATGAAATGGAGTTTTATGTCTATATACAAAATGTCTTTATCAATCCATGACGTGTCAAACGTCACGATCTGGAGATGGAGTTGATTGTGAGTGGGGCTACAGAGCTCTATGCTGTACGACCTGTGATTTTCAACATGAAAAACAAGTGTTCATACAACGCGGCAAAATAGCGTCAGAATTGCGATTAAAATTAGACATGTATAGACGTATGAAAGAGGGGAAAATTTATGTATGATTTTGCTGTATTCTCTTGAAATAAATATTTTCTGTAAGTCTGTACTTATAGTGTTTGCAATACTTTTATCAGAAATTGTACAAGACGTCGTCTTATTCAATGCCTGTTCATTCTCAAGAAGATTGATTTCACTGTTCTTTGTGTACGAAATTCAGTTATTCTTTGTGGCTTGTTTCATGTAATTTTGTAATTGATTTTAAGGGTTTTATTTTTGACTAGTTTGCAAGCATTAATCAGTTGCGTGTAAGTGCATTGCTCATCGTTTAATTGCAAGTTTAACCGGTTTTGTACCTGATTTATTGGTGAAGAATTCAAAAGATTTATTCAATTGACTACCTATTTGGAATTTAACAAACCTCATTTCTGGACTAAACTCAAGAGTTCAATGCCAAGGAGAAAACGAGTGAATGACAAAACGACCACTAACTCGGAATGTGACATTGAATTGAAACCAACCAGAACCAGTAGCCAGGGATGAAAACAAATAGTTAACTCTACTTTAAATTTTGTACTTAATAAAAAAATGTGACATCAATTCTCTTTTTTCGTCCAATTTGTAATTAATCCTTAGCCCATTAAAAATTATTAAACAAGTTAGACAAATGGGTTGATTGCGCCCTACATTTATAAATTTTAAAAAAATTTGAACATTTATTTTTTAAAAAACAGCTATTATATCCCGACCAACAAAAAAAAATTTCCTATTTTCTTTCCTGAAACCCAAAGTAAAATTGCACTTTTTTGCAGGGCCGTAAATAGGCCAGGCAACCAAGGCAGCCGCCTTGGTCCAATTTAGGGTATCCAAAATTGCTGCCCTTAAATTCAAAAAAAAATTTTGTTCGAAACGAAATTATGAAAACTAAGAGTAAAACGTATCAAGCTAAAAAAAAAAATGACAATAAATTGGTTTATAATTACATCTAAAAAATTTTATATTGTGTTGTGGTGTGAGGGAGGCGCAAATTTTTAGCTTGCCTAGGGCGCAAATATACGGCTCTGCTTCTTAGCAAATTAGAACCAACAAAATAATAAATTCCATGAATCGGACACATTAGCAATAAAAAATACGACACTATATCAAATGAATTTGACACTAAATGCTTTGTTAAAAATCTAAATTGTCGTGACAATGTTTACCTCAATTCTACAGAAAATAGAGATAACCTTAAAGGGACAATCCACCCCTGAGATAAGTAGGGTTTAAATAAAAGATTATAATCGAATAAATACGTATGCAATACTTAAATTTCTTAATTTTTAACCGTAATTTAGTTTAAAATGAAAACATTCCATCACGTGATGAAAACCAACCAATGGGAATAATTGTTGTGGACAGTGTTGTAGTGAACGTGAACTTAAAGTTCACGTTCATGAACTTCGTTCACGTTCATGAACTAAGTTCATGAATTCGTTCACATGTTTAAAATGAACGTGAACGTGAACTTCGTTCACTTTTTTAAATGAACTAATAAAAAATTTTCGTTCAAGTTCATCTTGATTATTTTTTTTTTGAATAAAGAAAAATAAAATACGTTAAAGGAATTACTTGTTTTGTTATTTAGATAAAAAAAAAGGTCAACCGCGTGATCTATGAAAAACAGCCTCTAGGCTTTTTTCTATAGGTCACGTGGTTGACCCCACGTGTTAGCATTGGTAATGCCCACTGCCCACTATAACACGTCATATCAATCCACGTGTGTCCACTGTCCTATTGTATCGAATCGATCCACGTGGAATTCATTTGGTATTTCAATTTTAACGCGTTATTATGGATATGGATTCTGAAGGCACAAAACCCATCTTTGATGGGCAATATTTCTCATTAATTTCTGTCAAAAATTCAAACTGCACTGTGAAATGTTGTTTATGCAACAACACATATTCAACAGCAGTGAACAGCACAACAAATTTAAAACTAAATTTTAGGTACTAATTTTTTAAATGAACGTGAACATGAACGCGTTCATATGAACGTGAATTTTCGTTCATTTGCATTCCGTTCATATGAACGTGAACGAGAACTCGTTCATTTACAGTATGAACGTGAACTTGAACGCGTTCATAAATTTATGAACGAAAAGCAACACTGGTTGTGGACCAGCCAGTCCACAAAAATTGATCCCATTGGTTGGTTTAGATCATGTGATGTAGCTACTATATATAGCGAAATCTTGTTTAACTGATATAATTGGTCAAATTGACGAGTGGACGCCGCAAATTTACTTACTATTCCTAGACGGCAATAAATTCAACAGCGTACCACAAGGAATTCGTGGACTGAAGAGCTTGACTCAACTAAATCTTCGCAAGAACTTAATTACTGAAGTACACCGAGATGACTTTAAACAATTATCAAATTTGGTTGAACTTTCGCTAACTCAAAATCTCATCACAAATTTACCCGAAGATCTTCTATATGACCTGACTGCATTGGAAAACGTGTGGTTATATGAAAACTCAATCTCCGAAATCCCGGAATTGCTACTCATAAACAATATTTACTTGAAAGAATTCAGCATTGGTGTCAACAATATTTCTACAATACCCGGTGGATTGTTTAAATACAACCCATTCTTGACAAATATTTACTTACATGGACACAAATTAAAATTTTTGCCCGAAGAACTTCTGCAAAACAACCCTCGACTTGAAATATTAAGGCTGAACAACAACCAACTGACAACTCTTCCACCCACATTTTTCGCAACTCTTCATATGGTAGATGTCGATATAAGTAACAATTTGTTTTCTAAACTTCCTCAACTTAAACTCGACCAGTCTAAACCTAACATTTTTAATTTTCAAAATAATAAATTTCAAGTATTGGATACATCGTTAATAAAAAATATCCCGAGAGCTGATCAACTTGATTTGTCTCAAAATTGTATTAAAGATATAAAAAAAGATGTTAATGCATCTGATCAGGGTGAAATTACTGAATTTACGTGTAATTATTGTTGTTTGACTGAATTCAGGTCCAAAGTTTTGTTGGGTTCAAAACGCGTCATTTTAAATTATAATAATATTTCAGTATTAGATGATGAGTTTTATAAAGTTGATTGGAAGTTCGAGTCACTCGATTTGAGTTATAATCCAATTGAATTACAAGTGTTACTCAGAATAAGTGAAAACCCTTACTTAATGTTAAATAAGTCTTATACATTCAAAGAAACTTCGCTTAAATGTGACTGTACTGTAATTCCGTTATTAGAGAATTTGCAAGGGAGAGATTTTAATATCTCAGCTGATTGCTGGGATTCGAAATCATCAAAATTCATTTCAATAGACGAATTAGAAAAGGACAATTTGTTTTGTGATCATCCAAATGGGTGTCCAAAAGAGTGTCAATGTCGTGTCAAGACATTAAATCATCCAAATTGGGTAAATGTTGATTGTAGTGAGCAAAATCTAACCACATTTCCTAATATTAGTCAACTGTCAATTCCTTATTTGAGTTTAAACATGAAAAATAATTCAATCACTTCACTCCCACCAAAATCACACCCAGTGTGGTCAAAACTCACACATTTAGACTTGTCCTACAATCAACTCCAGTATTTAACAATGCAAGATTACTTAGGTTTTAATACAACATATAATTTAAAGGGAAATCTCCTCATTTGTGATTGTCAAATGAAAGATGCGTTAATAAGTGGTTTCATCACTAATGAGAAAAATTTAAACTGTCAAAGAAATGGTAAAAAAATAAACTTTTTCCAATTCACTGTAAGTGAATGTTCTCCTGACTATCCCATGTATTTGGTAATTTTATTACCAATTATTTCTATTGTAACACTATTTGGAGTATGTTTAGCGTTGTTTTATAAGTTCAAACCAGAAATTTTGTATTTTCTCTTTTCTCGTGGAATTTGTTTACGTTTTGTGAGTGAAAATGAAGTTGGCAAAGACAAAATATTCGATGCATTTGTTTCTTACGCGAGTCAAGATGAAGGATGGGTAAACACTGAATTAGTCATTCCCCTTGAAACCAATGCACCCAAATACAAACTGTGCGTTCACGGAAGAGATTGGTTAGGAGGTGAATTAATAACCGACCAAATAATTAAATCAATCAGTTCTAGTAGGAGGACAATTATAGTATTGACTGACAGTTTTTTAAAAAGTCAATGGAGTCGAATGGAATTTGATGTCGCGTATCAACAGACACAGACTGATCCAACTCATCGTTTGATCGCAGTTTTACCCGGTGGTGTACCTGATTTATCAAACGTAGATGAAGATTTCAAGAGATTCATTCAATTGACTACATATTTGGAATTTAACAAACCTCATTTCTGGACGAAACTCAGAAGTTCAATGCCGAGGCGAAGACGAGCGAATGACAAAACGACCACCAACTCGGAAGGAGACATTGAAATGAAACCAACTAGAACGAGAAGCCAAGAAGAAACAAATAATTAAATTTTGTACTCAATAAAAAATGGGACATCAATTCTCTTTTTTCGTCTAATTTGTAATCAATTCTTAGCTCATTAAAAATCAATGCAACAAGTTAGACAAAATGGTTGATTGCCCCTTTATCTTCTAAATTTTAAAAAAACTTGAACATTTATTTTTAAAAAAATAGCTCTTATATCCCGTTAAGGAAACGACCAACAAAAAGGGATTTCCTGTAATCTTTCCTGAAACCTAAAAGTAAATTTGCAAATTTTAGCAATTAAATCCAACCAAATAATGAAGGCAATATTGGTTGAAAATTTAAAACAAAATTACTTGCAAATTAAATGTAAATTTGAGGTGTTACACTCAATGGAAAAAAAAATCTGAAGAATTTCCATCTTAAAAAAAAAAAAGTTGTTTCTAGGTCACATGACGCTTCAAGCTATTGTGACGCACAGAAATAATTTGGAGTTTCCCTAGTGCGAGTTGTGAACACAACAGCAAAATTATTTTCCAACTCAAAATGTTTCCAGCCAAGGTGATATTCATACTTTTCTTCTTCATTTCAAAATCAAATACAAATTTAAGTCAAGTCACCTGTTCCACACTCATTTGTCCGAATGAACCTGAAAACTGCAAAGCTGCGGACGATTTGTGTGTATGTACTAAACCAATTGAAGGAAAAAGGGAAAAGGTTGGTGATTGCTTCTCTCAAAACAAAGTTTCCTTTTATTACCGTGGAAGAGCATTTTCCTGGGAACTGAACGGTAACCGTCAAGATGTGGCCTACAATACTCTGGGAACTATTCTCTCATCATTTGAAAACGAATCAGGATTTGTTATAACTGATATGTGTAACGACTCATCAACGGGTGTTGTATGGAATATAAGTAATTTTCCTACTATGAAGAAAACTGAACTCCTGACCATAAAGGGTTCTTGCATCAGTGATATTATTGGCGATACTAACAAATGGCTTCCAAAGTTGAGTAATTTATATTTAAATTTTAATTCAATTACTACAATTCCACACTTGCCCAATGTAACCTACTTGTCACTACAAAACAATTTCATTCAAAGTATTGAAGAAAATGCTTTGAAAAACTTCAATTTGAGTATTTTAGAACTAAACAGTAATATGATATCGATACTTGACCCAAAATCATTTTACCATTTACCTAAACTGAAGTATTTATTTTTAACGAATAACTCAATTTCCACTGTTCCACAATCATTATTCAACAATAATCCTATGTTAGGTCATCTTGACATTTCCCATAATTCCATTACCGAACTTCCATTCTTACTATTTAAAAACAATTCTAATCTATTAATTTTTGATATTTCCAACAACAATATTTCCCAGCTTCCAACCGACCTGTTCACTTTTACACCGATAGCACAAATTTTACTTGACAATAACAAACTGACAGTTTTACCCTTAGAAACTTTCCAGAATTTAACAGGACTGCAATACTTGCATCTAAGTAATAACTTAATAGCTAAAATCCCAGAATTTTTATTTAAAAAATTAATTTATCTGAAAACTTTTGATATATCTCACAATCAAATTAGGGAAGTTCCAAATTCACTTTTCAGTCAAACCATTAGACTCGAAGTTTTAAATTTAAGTAATAACAAGCTAACATCTTTGCACGAGGAATTATTTCAGAATTTAAGCAATTTGCATACTTTAAATTTAAGTAATAACGAGTTCATATATTTAGAAGACGATTTATTTAAAGGTTTAACAAATTTGGTCATTTTAGATTTACAAAATAATCAATTAAGATCATTGTGGTGGAGTTCATTTCTAGATTTATCCAATCTCAATTCGCTCAATTTGAAAAATAATAATTTGACTTACTTGTCGTACGAAATCTTTCAGGCCTTCCGTACAACTAATATAACACTAAGTTATAATCAATTAGCTAAACTTCCTGAAATTTGGCAGTCCTCTACCGACTTGGGTTTAGATATTTCAAATAACAACATCACCGAATTACATTATCCGTTAAATAGGAGAAATTGGAATAGGTTTCTTGACCTATCGAATAATTGCATTCAACATTTTACTTTAAGGCACTCTTTACAGCAACCCAAAGTAATTCAAAAATTTATATGCAATAACTGTTGCATATCTCAATTCATATCGGAAGCACTGTTAGACTCAATTAAACGAGTCAATTTAAGTAACAATTTCATTTCAACATTGGATGATGAGTTTTATGCCAACTCAAAATATTGGAATTTCGATTACCTCGATCTCAGTTTCAATCCAATTCAACTGGAGGTTTTACTTAAAATAAATAGAAACCCTCAAATAAGGAATAAGCTAATATTTTTTAAAAAAACATCAGTTCAATGTGATTGCACTTTAATTCCTCTATTGCAAAATGTCGATAGAAAAACAAAATTTGAAGCTGATTGCTGGGATTCGAAAACCTCAAAATTCATTTCAATATTTGAATTAAAAAAAGAAAATTTGTTTTGTGATTACTCGAATGGATGTCCAAAACAATGTCAATGTAGTGTCAAAACATTAGATACAAAAGATTGGATAAATGTTGATTGCAGCAACCAAAATCGAACAACATTTCCTAATTTGAATAAACTATTGTCATTCACTTATTTGGATTTGAATCTAAAAAATAACTCAATCACTTTACTTCCCCAAATGTCAATTTGGCCTAAAATCTCACACTTGGATTTGTCTGACAATAAACTCGAGTCATTGGATTCAATTCAACATTTACTAGATAATAATGTGACATTAGATATAAATGGAAATCCCCTCATTTGTGACTGTCAATTCAAAGATTTATTTACAAGCGTTTTAATTGCTGATGTACAAAGCTTAAAATGTATAAAAAATGAAAAATCATATACTTTGGTCAGTTTCACACAAAATAAATGTTTGGCAGATGTTTCAATTTACTTGTGGATTTTGCTACCAATTATGTTAATTCTAACTATCATTGGAATATGTTTAATATTATTTTATAAGTATAAGCCAGAAATTTTATATTTTATGTTTTCACGTGGAATTTGTTTACGTTTTGTAACTGAAGAGGACATTGACAAAGTGTACGATGCTTTTGTTTCGTACGCGAGCCAAGATGATGAGTGGATAAATACTAATTTGGTCATTCCTCTTGAAACTGGTGTGCCCAAGTATAAATTGTGCGTTCATGGAAGAGATTGGCCAGGTGGTGTATTAATAACCGACCAAATCATCGCATCCATCAGTGCAAGTAGAAGAACGATTATAGTATTGACTGATAACTTTTTAAAAAGTCAATGGAGTCGAATGGAATTTGATTTCGCCTATCAGCAAACTCTGACTGATCCAACTCATCGTTTAATTGCTATTTTACCCGGTGGTGTGCCTGATCTCTCAGATATTAGCGAAGAATTCAGGAGATTCATTCAATTGACTACGTATTTGGAATTTAACAAACCTCATTTCTGGAAAAAGTTAAAGAGTTCAATGCCAAGAAGTAATCAAAAAAGAGAGGAAGTGAATGAAGAAGGAACGATTAAATGCAATTTGTAAATAACTAATGGATTTTAGTTACAGGATTCGTCATGTTTAAGTCATTGTCCCCCCAATACTCGTTTTTCAAACACAATTATATACCTTTAAATATCTAAGGATGTACGCAAAAAAGACATTAAATCTCTCATCACGTCTAACTTGTAATTAATTCTTAGCACATTATTATAAATTAATGCAAACAACTTTTTTTTCCCGTGAAGGAAATGACCAACAAAAAGGGATTTCCAGTAATTTCTCTGGAAACCCAAAAGTAAAATTGCACCTTCTAGCCATTTCCTTTATGCCACCGAATGATTAAGGTAATGTTGATTTATCAATTTAAAACATTATAATATCTCTAATTTGTAAAAATTCGAGATCATACACCCGCATGAAAACAATCATTTCAATTTAAAAATTGCTTTCAATTGTGCAGTGTAAGATTAAATGAAGTCAGGAGAAAAAAAGTTATTTCTAGGAAATGTCATATGACGCCTCAAGCAATGGTGACGCACGAGAAAATTTTCAGTTTCCCTAATGGAACTAGTGTAGAAAACAGCAAAATTATTTCCAAAATCAAAATGTTCCCAGTCAAGGTAATGTTGATAATTTTCCACTTCATTTCAAAATCAAACGCAAACTTAAGTCAAGTCAACTGTTCGCGTATGTAAAGTTGGCTTCCGGTTTATTATAAGCCAAAAATAAGTAAATGGGCTATAATCTACTCTGAATGGGCTGAATGGGCTACAGGTTTTTTTTGATTGGACTTCAACCACCACTCTGTAATTTGCTCTTAAAGTCTCGTAAGCCAACTTTACACTGGCTTCCGGTATTGATTGGGCCAGACAAAATTCTTATTGGGCTAGGTCCTACTACCAATGGGCTGATTGGGCTAGCCAATATTTTTCATTGGGCTAACCTTCTTAACCCATTTATACACATTTTTAAGTTGTAAGCTAATTTGACACCAGCTTACAACTTTTTTGAAACTGAAAATTATGCATTGGGCCAGGCACTACTTTCAATGGGCTCAATGGGCTAGTTAATATTTTTCATTGGGCTAACCTTCTTAACCCATTTATACACATTTTTAAGTTG